>JAJHUR010110774.1:2032-27836 GCA_027495735.1 Lutjanus campechanus | reverse complement strand
AATGAATGAGAGGAGAAAAAATGGTGCCGACTTGTCTCTCTCCAACGGACAAAGTGAAATGTGAGGGCGGAGCTAAATTACATCTCTGCAGAGTTGAAATAACACTGATGTGATCAACTCTCTCAAATAACTCCAACACTGAGGACCATTTTAATCAGAATGTGTTAAAATAACACTTTGGGAGTAGAAATCAACTCTGAAATGTTTAACTCTGAAATTTCAACACTCCAGTTTTTGCTGTGTTGTTGTTATATTTAATGAAACGGTTTTTTTTATATTCTCAAGAGTCATTTTTGATGATAAGAGGACTTTTCAGAGCTTCTGGTTTTAATCCACTCTTTCTCGTGGTCAAAGGTCATGAATAGATGTGAACAGAAAATGTGGATATAGTAAAGTCATAATGATTACTTTTACTGAAAGGAGGCTTCAGGTTAAAAAAGTGGGCTTTTGACCAAAACATAGCTTTTCTTTTTTAAAGCTCCAAACTGGTTGTGAAAATGAGAGATTAATATTCCCTTAAAGCAGTAGTTTGACATTTTGGGAATTACACTTTCCTGCCCAGAGTTAGATAAGAGGGTTGATACTCTCATATCTCTTAGTTAAATATGCAGCCTCTGTGCAGCCAGCAGCCTGTTAGCTTACCACAAAAACTGGAAACAACTAGTCTGGCTCTTGTCAAAGTCCACCTCCTTGCACCTATAAGTAAGGAATAATGCCCAATAACGTGTACATAATCAGGAATATGGTCACCATGCAAAGAAAGAAAAATGAATGTTTTTCACAAGTATGCCTGGTATTATCTGAGGGTTTGATTAATACCTGGAACAATCATCACTATCCCATAGGGTTGTTATGTAATGTAAATGTTAACTACTCCAGGAAATAGGACCTTATATATGACTTGGCAACAAGAGATATTTCTAGCCCACTCAGCTCACAGAGCCAGAAAGCTAAAGGTTACACTAGCAAGATTCAAAGTCAATAGCATTGCATACAGATGACAAACAGTTAATATAATTTGACAGCATGTTTATCAACAAGACTTGCTAGTTATGCAAATGATAGGCCATGTGTACTTAAAAGACACCCTGCAGCCAATCAGAATCAAGTATTCATCCAGACCATGTTATGAAGCTCACTGATTAACACTTTCTAATTTAACATGTTATGTCTTGTTTATTTAATCCACCCAAAAACTGAAATGTATAAACAGCAAGAAAGTTATGTTTTTGTTTGTTTATAAACTTAAAAGTAAAATAATTCCTTTCATATTACATGACATTAATTTAGCAGATGCTTTTATCCTAAATCAAAAAAGGACATTCAAGTGGATACAACTCCTGTTTAGAAGCCCTGTTCCAATTCAGGCACCTAATTTTGAACCATTCAGGGCCTTTCCCCCCAAAATAAGCTGGTTTGAAACCCAAAAAGTTGGTTCCCAGCTCGAACCGTTTTACTTGGGAACCAAGGTGCCTGTGTCATGTTCAACAGGTTGTTGTGCATTGTGCAGCACCCTCTTTTGATAACATCCTACAATGGTTTCACTTTAAACTGCAGGAAATGTGGTCTGGTTTACTAAATAGCACTGAGGTTCCAAGGATCTTGAAGGAGACGAATTCAAGAACCAGAGCTCATTTGGTGGAAAATGGAACTGAATGTGATGCAGAAAAAGGCAATTTTGTGGATATACAAGGGTTAAAAAAAAGTTAGACACATTAAATAAGTTCTTACTGTCACATCAGTGTTCTTCAGTGTGAACTGTAATTTTAAAGCTTGACATCTCATTTGTTTAAAATATACTGTATATAAAAATGTTTGCTTACTTTAAAATATGTGTGAATTATCTTTTTTAACAGCAATAATATTCCCTCTATGGCATCTCAGTTACACAGTAAAAAGTAAAGAGAGAAAAAGTAGTTTCTGCCGGGATTTTTTTTTTATGATGGCCACACTTTTAACTTTTACTTTTTATTTACAGACTTTGAACTGAAGGAGAGGTTATCAATTGAGCAATAAGGCCTCTTTCAGATAAGAGATAAAGTTCCCCAGCAGACTTCTGAAGTGAGCTGAAGGTGGGAACGATAAAAAAAAACCTCAAAGAAACAAACTCTGTGATAAAGTTAAGAGGAGAGAAAACAGAGGTTGGCATCTCTGTGAAGGACTGACCATAAGAAGTGGCTGCAGACAGATATAGAAAGGGGACCAAATTGAAAGACTGAGAGTAGAATCAGACAGAAAATGAAGATGGACTGGGCTTGCTTAAATGCTCCGGAAAACAGGCAGACGTTAATGAATCAGCTTCAGGTGACTGTAGCTCACAGACATGCTATTAATGAGAGAAGACCAGACAACACAAAAGATGATGATGAATGATGGATTATGAGAGAAATGCTTTTAACAAAGAATGACCAAAATGGAACAAAAAACAAGAAAAGAGGCTAAAACATCTGTGGAACACTGATGTTTCTGATTTATTTGTAACATACAAACGGCTTTTGGATGTTTATTAGATAATACTCAGAAGTTGTAAAATAGGCCATTCCTCAAATCAATGCATTAGCTGTAACTTATCTTAAATTTTGCAAAAAATTTTTGGAAAACAGTCACAAAAAGTGTTGTTCCAAAGCAACAAGTAGAAAAAGACAAAACAAATAGGTGTAAATGCTCAAGCTGTTTGTGACGGGTGTTCTTCACTCTCATTCCTTCTGTCTTCCTGTCCTCCCCTCTTGGACTCCTGTGGTTGAGATCGATTGTATCCACACAGCTTAGTCAACACACACAGACACACACACACACAGAAACGCAGCCATAATAACAATAAGAGTCTGCCTGGTGCTGGCATACGGGCTCCGACACTTGCCAGAACAGCCAATCTGTCTGGACCTCACAGCCTCACAGAGTGACGGAAAACACACTGCATTTTACTGTGTGTTTCTGTGTGTGAGTGATTTTTACAGTTATTTTTCTGTATTGCTTACACACATTTCTGAAGTAAAATACAAGTCACCAATTGCATTACTGGAACATGTTTTCCCCACTGCCCTAAAACCTCACATTGTGCTTCCAAAATGAAGAACTGGTGTCAATACATTAAACTTCAGATATTTACACATACATGCACTTGCCATAATGGTATACTGACCATCCCACATTGAAAAATTAAAAGAACCGGTCTTCTCCTCGCATGGGTTCGACTGCATTTACTTCTCGTACACATGGAACAGAAATTCTAGAGTGCAAGTTTAACCCAGAACATTTTGGCAGCACACCAGTTATTTACTTAGTCTGTTTAGACCAGTTCATGTAGTGTCACTGCTCCTGGTTAGTTGCAGTGAAAAACGTCACACTGTGTCCTGACAATACAGGAGAATACAGGATTTAAGCATATGGTCAAAGTGTCATGTGCCTTCACATGTGCATGTTAGCTTGTTGTGCTGCCCTGTATATTACTGACATTTATTTTTTCTTGCTGACAACATGTCAGTATTTGAGTGCATTTACTGTGACAGTAAGAATTGTGGACAATGAGCCACTGTTGAATGTTTTCAAATTAAATGACACATATTATTTTCTGCATTTTCCTGTTTTCCCTGCTGTACCAAAAATGTACTAAACCATGATCCTAAAACCAAGTCACATACCAAAGTGTGAATATTGTGTACTGTTCCACCCCTAGCAGTTATTGGTGTGCTTTATTACACCTTTTAATCACAATACTCTGAAACAATGTAAAGTGATAAAGAGGCAAAGTGGGAACAAAGTAATACAGGGTTTTAAATGAATCCAGCTGCAGGAAACAAATAACACTGCTTTTCAGAAGTGTAAACATAATGATGTTATCTCAGAAAATCACATCTCTAGACCCGGATCTCCAAAATAACAAGATAAGTGTGACAGACGGGGAAACACGGAAGAGATAGAGAAGAGACCAAATGAAATAGAAACACAGAGGGCAAAGAGAGTGTAGAGGAACAGACAGATGGACACAGCGACAGAGATGGAGAGATTGTAAAAAAAGGAAAACAAACAGTGAGTTGCTGCTTTGTTTTTTGTCCTATATAATATTTATCTAATGAGCGTATTTTGTTTTTCCCCACTGAGCTCCCTTTTGTCCTTGTGGCGTCAGTCACTGCTTAGATTAGATTCATCCAACTAGGTCAAGCCATCGCCACTGATTCAGCGCACTGGGACAAGGGGATTGATTGATTTTTATATCATAATCCCAACCTGGGATTTGAGTACGGGGCTTCTACCCTCCCAGTAACTGCTGGTAGAGGCCAAATCCTCTTCCCCTGCGTCTCATAAAAAGAACACGGGGGCAATGCTCCTGAGCTTGTCATGTTATTTAAAGTGGTGGAGGGGTGGAGGGAGGGTAATAGAACAAGCCCTGTACGTGAGGAGGGATGGAGCAAAACAGGAGATTGCATTAGATTGACAGCCACGATAACTGGATACCACCGTCCAACATAGTGGCCTGCTATTTTTTCTAATATAGAAGATACAAGAGATTTATTTATTGCTATACAACAGGGATGTACAGCAAGATTTTGATGTAGTTCTCCCTTTGCTACTCATAAACAAACATATAAAATCATATGTGCTGATGATGAATTAAGCAGTCTCACAGCTTGAGGGAAGAAGCTGCTCATCAGTCTGGTGGTATAGCAGCAGGTACATGTGTATCACCTGTCTGACGGAGGCAGGGTGAACAGGCTATGGCTGGGGTGTGTATTGTCTTTTAGTATCCTCTGGGCTCTGGCACCCCCTGATATTACTGATGGTCAGTAGATGGATACCAATGATGTTCTGGGCAGTTTTAATCACCTGCAGCAGAGTCTTTCTGTCCTGGGCCGTGCACATCCCATGCCAGTTTGTGATGTTATCAGGATGCTTTCTATGGCACTCTGTGACTCTGTAGAAGTTGACAAGAAATGGGCTGGGAATTTTGCCTTCTTAATTTTCCATAAGAAGTACAGCCATGAGTTTCTGAGCGTTCTTTACCAGGGTGGAGATGTTTGATGTCCATGTCTCTGTCATATTGGTTCCCAAGGAAACTAAAAAAAAAAGAAGAGAGACATCACATCACTACAGAACATTCGATGCTCTGCCTGGTACCAGTTCTATTGAAGCCTATGGGAGAAGCACTCTGAAACTCAACATGACCTTTTATGAAGGAATGCCTCTTAACGTTACACTTCAGAGAATAATGCTGTCTGATTTTTCAAGTGCATGCCTTTGTTTTGTTGCTTTTGGTCTCCAAATAATTGCATGATTGACATTTCACCTCCTATAAGCTTCAGTTGAACTGGAACTAAAGTCTACAGCATACAATGTCTATAGTGATGTCATGTCCCTTCCTTCTTTTTTAGTTTCCTTTTTGATTTCCAGGATTTCTTAGAACTGTTCACCTGCTCTACCTCAACTCCACTAATGTAGACAGGGGATTGTGTCTTTGCCTCTGCTTTCCAAAAATCAACAATGAGCTCTTTGATTTGTTGATGTTGAGCAGGAAGTTGTTCTCTGCAAGCATGCTGATTTATATGATGCTTGCAAGAAAAACTCAGGGCAGTAATATTTTACCAAGTTTATTTGAAGTTAAAAAGACTTGACACCTTGTCTGTAAACGCACAAATTGAGTAAAGCAATGTATCATGAAGCAATTTATTAATATGGCACAAATTATTTTTAGTTATGGGCATCTGTATAGATCTAATTAGTATTATAAAATAATTAAAATAATTCATTATGCAGCTATGAGTGTCAAGAAGGGTTATAATTTTGCTAGAATAAAGGTTTTTTTCACAAAACATTAAACAATGCTACAAAAATGTTTCCATTCCTGAATAATGTTGGTGGCAGGTATGATGGAGGAAAGAAACAAACACACACAGACACACTCACACACTCCTATGATTTAAAGCCATTTACAGCCTTTGAGAGAACTGAGTCATCCAGTAAATCTGAACGATGGGCGAGTTGATTCAGTCTTTTATTGATTACTGTAACTCTTACTACAATATACCTTCACAATAATATGACAGTCATACAAGTGTGTAATATATATGATGAGATCAATAGTGGCAAATCATATGAGTCCCCCCTTGAAAAGTTGAGGATCAATGGGCAATCTGCAATAACCTTTAGTACTGTAAAACCTCTGCAGTGGGAGAATGTACTGCATCTGTGCAGTCAGTTTTATGTAAGGCCATAATCCAAGTGAGAGTGGTCATGTGGAGGAGAGAGAGAATCAGAAAATAAAATGGAAAAATGAGGGAGACAGGAAGATGGAAACACATTTAACATCATCTCAAATTATCTAAAAGTTTTCCTTTATTTAAAGCTGTTCTTCTATTACAATATTCACTGCTTGGTTGTATTTTTATTTGTTTATTTCCACACAAAAGAATAAGTATAGGTACTAAACCAAGAGATCATGTGTGTCTGGGCTTTATGGATGTACGTTAAAGGCCTCCTACAGGAATTATTACACTGCTCAGTTCCTAAACTCCTCTGAAAATCCAGTCCAGTCAGGGGATCAGGGTTGGGATGTGCGGCCACACCACTGGCAAAAATCAATTTGCTTGTAAGGCTTCTTTGATCATTTTTTTGTGAAGTCACTGGAAGGGGCTTTTAGAATCTCACAATTTCAGTTCTGTGCCCTCTGCTCTCGACCTTTCTAGTTTTAAAACATATTGCTTTAACTATACATGTGAGCATGCAGCCTCCTTTCAGCAGTGCTCTGCTTCACATACACAGAATTACACACATTCATACCAATAGGCTGCACTAGACGAATGAAAAAGGCCAGTTGGGTTTAAGTTAAAATTGGCAGCTTTCTCATCACAATCTGCATCTTTAAACTCTATCCTAATGTAGTCCAAGTCCTGGCTTCTGATATAATATGTATTCAAACTGACAAGCTTACTTTGTATTTAATGTAGCAATCAAACTTTTAATTTGTGCAACTGAAAATGCAGACTGAAACAGATGTACTGTTGCTTCCACTGTTGCTTTCATCCAGTTGTGGTGTACATTTCCAGTTACAGTAATTGCTTGCAAGCCCTCGATGGCTGAAGCACATTAATAACAAACGTAAGTGCATACACACAATATATATACCCTCCTATCCTATATATATATATATATATATATATATATATATATATATATATATATATATATATATATATATATATATATATATATATATATACTGTATATATATATATACACATCCTGCCAAGAGGGCAGTCTTTCAGCAAGGAGACAGTCATATTGATTAAGAGCAGAGAATATATACGTACACACATACACATGCATAGATACACTTTTTCCTCCCAGTCAAACATTTTTTCCTGATTTAATTTCTTTCTTCTTTTCTTCATATTCACTCTCTTAGTTTTCATAGCCTTTAGTCATGAAAGACATTTTCACCAGTCATATTTCTTAAATCAATAGTTTGGATTATTTGAAGTGGGGTAGTATGAGTTATGTGTCGATAGTCAGTGTAGCTACAGTAAATGCCAGTTGGCACACCCCAGTATGGAGAAACAGAGAAGAGTTGTTCTGTGTGTCAAGTAAACTGGTAAAACAAAGGATAGACCCAACAAAGGCAGACTTGAAGCTAAGCAGGCAGAGTTCAAAGTGATCTGATGACGGGGTAGTCCAGAACACAAAACTAAAGCTGGTGAAATCCAAAATAAGGTAAAAGTCCAAAATGACAAGGAAAACAGAGACAGGGCTTGGATACTCAACACAAAGGACAACAACAAACTGACACAGAAACAGAGAAACACAAGGACTAAATAGACAAACAACTAATCAGGCACAGGTTTAACTAATCAGACAGGTGAAACAAATGGCAGGAAACAAAGGGCAGGAAAAGGACAAAGACAGGGAGTAAAGACACAAGAGGGAGGACCAGGACTACAAAATAAAACGGATAAAAAGGAGTACCAGCAGAGAAGCCAAGCAATGAAGTGCTGTGGACAGCAACAAACGGTATTTTAGCCACTTACAAAAGGTCTACCCAAAAATATAAAACCAGTTTAAGTTTATTTATTTTCACATCTCAGGCAGCCTTTTCTGATGGAAAACTGCTGAAGGTCAAATAGCAAAGCAACCGAACTCTATGGGTGAAATCAGTCATTTTGCCTCACTAGTCTACTACTGTCTCAGTCTGTTAGTTTCAAGTTAGTTAGGATCACCATACGTATGACTAACGTGATGGTGACAACCACTCTTCCAGGGTACAAAACACAAACATACAGTGTCTGTCAGCACACACCTCTATCTAAACCTTTAAGCTTTTATTTCTACCTGATCCCCCCGAATATCCCCCTCTGCCTTTAACTCATAGATGAATTAAGTCCTGCGAATCTGAAACAGGTAATGCAGCGTGGAGCTGAGAGAGAAAGCAATCCATGGAGAAAATGCATTGAACAAAAAAAAATGAGGAAAGAATGAGAACCATGCAGGTATAGAGACGGAGACAAGGGAAGCTAAAGACACAAAAATATTGAAGATACAGAGGTGACAAACTGACAGAGAGAAAAAGGGGGAGAGGGAGTGTGGAAGTGCAAGCGTGGAAGAGAGAGGCATTTGTTACCTGGTTGTAAACCGCTGTGCTGCACATAAATCCCATTACTTTGGGAAGAGCGCTGGCTGATCCCACCGTTACCGTCACCCACGCATCCCCAGGAAATTGAAGCTATAATTCTCAAATCCTCAGTTCCTCCCCCCGTTGCTTCACATAGTGTTCGCTCTCTTTTTTTTTTCCTCCTCCCGGACTATCTCTCCGCTGTACTTTTAGGCCTTTTCTGTCCCTGGAATTACATGTTTAATTTATTTAGTTGTTTGTTACACTTGTTTACACTGACATTCACCTAATTTCAGCTAATTTAGAGTCTCCCGTTAACCTGACCTGTGTAATGTAGGACACCAGTGCACACAGACAAAACTACTCTTTGATAACTGGACCTCAAAGGAGAAACATGTAATATATTTACTGTAATAGATCATAAAATGACCATGATATGCCATCAGAAATTAAGGAAACATGCTAAGTTGAAATACTGGCTTCTCTGACAGCAGCATCACAGCTGCAGTGTCGCCTTGTGAAATTTTTATTTTGTTTGCTTTCACATGAATTCGAGTTCAAATTAATGCTGAATGTTTGCAGAATGAGTAAATGTTTGTTTATGACTTGTAAGATCTTGTAGAAGATGTAGATGTATGTAATGGTTATATTGATGAATATATTAATGGAGTCTGGCAGACAGTAAGACAGGCAGTCACTGAACTCAAACTCCAGAGTGTGTGTTTTTGGAGCAATGGGCTTTTGTTTTCAGGATAACAGGCTTTGCTTTACCTCAACAGACAACTGACAGTTATACACAGCTGATCAACTTGCAATGTAGGACTCCTCATTGCATGTTATTGTCAAATTGCAATGTTGCACTCATCTTGCACTCACACACAGCCTGCCTAAGCGTCCTTGGGTCTGGGGAAGAGTGTGTGAGGGGAAACAACTCACTTCAACTATAGACTGTATATTAAATAGGACTTCAAGTTTGTGCCTCCAACTTGCTATCTGGACTCCAGTACTTGTATTTGGATGCACATTTGTTGCATATTGCTCCTTTTAATATAATCAGCTATGACAACATACAGGGCTTTGCTACAGTATATTCCCAGCTGACCTGATACTTTGCTGTAACTGTAACAAACAGACAAATAACGAAGCAAAACCATTGCCATGGAGGTTCATTTAATACTTAGAAAGCTCTTCAGGCCTACAGGGTTTACTCTCCTCATGTTGTAATTTGATACAATGGAAGTGGACAGTGCTATTTATGTGCTGATTGCAGTTGTTACACCAGTGAAATTTCTTGTCAGCCTGAGAGCCATCACCAGTGAGCTTAGCTAAAGAGATGTCCCATTAATGTGCGTTTTTGCATGCACATTTTTTTGTCACCCATCTAAAAGAGCACACGCCTGTCTGTGTATGTGCACAGCACTGTGCGCGTTCTTGCATTAGTAGAAACATGCATCTGTAAACTAGTTTGTCGAGCCTCCGTGCACCTCTTTCATTACGGCGATTGCAATCTGTTAAAAAAGAGATTAGATGAGAGGATGTACTGCATAAAGTCTATTAGAGGAATGAATTGCTTCCTGTACTCTGTGGGGTCGGTCTCTCACTGAGGATTAACTCTCTCAGGTCGATAAAAGCCTGGATTCTCCTCCTTCTTGTCCTCTAGAGTCCATTTAAAATAGCTGTCTGGAGCATACTCCATCAAAATGCTCAAATATTAATATGTAAAGCCTTATGGATGCATTCTCAGAAGGTTCAACAATGCAGTATGTTTCATGGTAAACAAATTTCTTGTTTAAAACATCAACATGAAATGATTGCACCTTCTAATACAGTACACACATCCGTGCTTAAATAATCCATAACTAAAGCATTACATAACGGGATTTTTTAATCTTTTATAATCTGAGGTCAGTTCAATGAGCTCAGGACTGAGAACATTCACACCTACAGGCTGTCAAGTACAACCACAGTCAAGTCCGATCTGAGAGACTCACAACTCCAGTATGGGGCTTAAAATGTCTTGTTCAAGTTCCCTTGAAAATGGTAAAAATGCTTTAATGGTAAAAATGCATTAATCCATAATGTATCATCAATTTAATGGCTCAGTATTGGTAAAGACATTGCAATTATAGGTTTATATGATCAACACTCACTGGATCATCATTTTATGAAAAGTTATGCTGGTAAACATTTCTGGACTTTTCATTATTGATAACTAGTGTTTTACAGCTAGTTTGAGCACATGTTAAGGCTCTAATATGTAACATTTCAGCATTAAAATGTTTGAAGTTGACTAAGCCTGTGTTATATATTTTACTGATTTTTGTATCTACATTATCCGAAATCTTTTCAACAATGTTCAACCACAAAGAAATCCAATATTTATTCAAGGTAAGTGTATGTTTGCCACCAGCCTCTAGTTGCTTTAACTTCTGGGGAAACACAGGATATGTTGGATATGTTAGAGAGTGAGGAAGGAAGTCAGTGAACATTTTTAACATAAATGAAACTTTTCATTAAACATTTAATACATTACCCTGCCTGCAGACATGTCAGATAGATGTGCTTTAGCAATGATAATTGTTTCAAATAGAAGACAACAACTCCCATGATCCTGCGCTACTTCATGACATCACCAAATTACTTCTTTTGTTATTGTTTTAATGTGAGAGAGACCTAGCAGCAGAATTTACATATTGTGCATTTTGAGTTCATAAACTAATGCTCTGAAATATTATAGTGACTATTAGTAATTTGATAATTTATTTAAAATGGGCCACAGAGGATTTGATATACAGTACTTTATAGGATTATGTGATCATACGTGTTCTACATTAGGCAAGCATGAGTTTTATATCCTTATTAACATGAACCATTCAATGTTGACAAGACACTGATACAAATATCATGCATGTCATTTTTTCTACATTCTACATTCTGCTTCCCTTATACAATCACATGTGCAAACACAATGTTTCAGTGTCAATGTTTCTGATAAAGATTCTGGATTATCAATCTGAAAGTAGCAGTTGGATTTATAAATAGATGTGTAGTTTGATAAAAGACCATCACACACCTATTTTCATTCAGGATCAGCAGCTGACCTTTCAACTGCCTCCCTGTCTGCTGTCTACGGAGGTAGAAAACACACAACTTAAAACCAGGACCTGCACTGACACACAATACTGATTGTGAAACAGTGAAAAGAGCCAATTTCATCTCTACACATGAATACTCTTTTACTCTTTTTTTTAATCCAATTTTGAGTGATAATAATCTAAGAGATGGTGTAGAATTGTATGATATTGTCAAGGGGCGTTTATTTTTCCAGCCACTGTATTGGCCAATCATAGACTGACTGGCCCAGACGGCACACAGTGCTGCAAAAAATTCTTTACCCGGGCTGCTGTAGGCTCACCGGGTTCTGACTCTGAGGTTGGGTTTGTTTATTTTCTACAAGCATCTAAACCTATTAGAGAATGTAAGCCTCTTTCATCTTCCTTCATCCATTGAGCTGGAATGAATTCACATTGGCAAGTTTACCACTTTAGCTTCAGCTCTTTATATTGTGTGAGTGTGTGTGTGTGTGTTTGCAGTGTGTTTTCGTGCCAGATGAGATACATTTTCCAAACAAGGAGCCGTTATGATGCAAATGAATTAATATAAAGAATACCTGGGAGAAAACTGTGCAACAAGTTTAGTGTTTGCCTTTAAGTCATCTCCAAAATGACCCAAGAAACACTTTCTTAATGGAATAACGTGTCATTTTGCCTGCAGCATGAGGTCTTGCATGGCTACTATAGAAAAACAAGCATTATCATCCCATGTGACATTACAGCTTAATAGAGAATATATACATAATTCTAAGTGGCAGGTTTACTGAGAACATCTTAAACAGAAAACAGTGACCTTGTTTTTCCTCATTTTTGTCACTGTAACTTGGCCAAATACTTTCAGAGAGGTAAAATTACACACACAGAAACAAATTCACACCAGAGAGGTCAACAGTACAACCGCAGATTAGTCTTCATTAGTGAACCAGCTCCAGTAGGGAACTGAACTGGGGCTTGACTGTTTTGCCCCAGGGTGTCTTCACTGTAGTTGATGAGGGAGGGGGGGGGGGGTCTTTCGATGTTACTCCAATGAAAAGATTTTTGTAGCCACTTGAGGGATTTAAACAGGTGACATTTTGGTCACAAGCTCATTTCTCTCCACGTTACCCTCCTGTCACCCCTTTACGCCCTGTGGCAAGATATGCAAAAACCTATTACAAGATGTTGCAGATAGGATTGCCACCTACGTATGTGATGCAGAACATTTTGAGTGCTTTCAAAAGTGCTCAGTGTTACATCAAACTAAAAAGTATTTAATCACATGAGACAGACTTTTCACCATCATTAGACTGTTGGGAAGTCATTTAATGCTCCATATGAAGCAATATTGACCACATAGAAAAAGCACTTTTTAACAGCACACAGTATGCCACTAACAGCCATTTAGTGGTTTTACATAAACTTCTATTTCCAGCCACCACTTACCAGAAGTAGTAATCTAGCTAAACACAGACAAAAAGGGGATATGTTTACTCTAAAAGCCTTCAAATGATTTTAATACATCAGTCAGTGAGTCAGTCACCTTTCAGCTTTTGTCTTTTCACTATATGTATGGTTTTTTTTTTATTTGTCAGACAGAACCTGCTCCATTATGTGATTTTGGGGCACTACAGAGCAGAGCTAATAACCATCTAATAAACCTACTATGTTGGCAGAAAAACCTACCCTCACATCCAGCAAACATTAGCAACATCATCACTGCAGGACTCCTGATGTACCCACCTGATGTGTGTACACAAGTTCAAAATTCACACTCATTTCAACTTGTTCTGTTTTGGTTTTCACCAACACCTGGAGCTTTAGCTGCAGAACAGGTAGCTCTAGGCACTGATTCTTATTTTCGGCAGTCTATTGCTGTCACTAGAAACGTCTCACACATTACACATATTCATTTGATTTTTGGACCATTAAGGATGAAACTGTGAATACAAATGTCTTGAAAGATTTTTGCTTGGTGCTAGTGTAACTTGATGTAAGTGAGTCTGTGTTGTGTTGTGGTGGATGTAGACGCTGGATGGTTATTTTAGCGTGACTAGCTAGCTTGTTTGCTGAGTGCACAATTTCACATTTAATTACCAATTTAGCACTTTAATACCTTATATTAACTTGTGACACGTATTATTTAGTAGCTAAATCACAGTGCTAACATATAATTTGCCACAATAGAACTTCATGACAGCCATTTTAATAGGGTAAACATAGGTGTTAATAACACAAATTAAGGTTCTGTTAAATTCTAAGAGTCAGGGTGCTGCTATTGTGCATGTTGGCTCTCTGGAAAGGCTCTGCTACACTAAATGGAATGGGACCTTAGATTGTATCATTGGTAACACCTGTGTTTACCCTATACTATTTCGTATCAATATGGCTGTTGCGAAAAAGGTCTGAACACTAAGCTGGAAAACCTCGCTCACAGCTGGCAAAGTTAGACAGCCAGCAGCGACATTTACATACTGAAAGATGGAACCTGTGAGTCGCTAAACCTACGCTGGTGAATTTATGGCAAGTTGAATTAAACTGTAGATAGACTCTTTACACAGGACAGATAATATGTGTATACAAGCCTCCACACAGCAGAATTTCATTAACAAAATGAAGAAGTACTTGAACGGACAGGAGCGACATGTACCATCATTTGCCTAATTGATGTGACTGAGTCATCAGCTGGCACACCTGGCATTTATTAGCTGTTGTTTCCTGACAACTCCATCTGCTCATGGTGATCCTTTAAACGGTAAACCTTAAAACTGATTCAATACCTCTTATGTGTATATGCACTGTACATCAGAGGGTTTTCGTGGTTTACAGACAGTGTAAGAAAACTATCTAAATAATATCCTCATTACATTTTCACCTTATATTTGGTAATTATGCATGACAGTACACACTGTATGAGCTCCTGTAGTATGGAGGATGTGTGTATACATGCTGGTATCACTGTCACTGTGGGTGTTTCTTCCTCCCTCTCTCCAAACCTCCTCTTAGATGATTTATATCCCTTTTTTTTTCTTTTGGCCCCTTTCCCCTCTCTCGCTTCAGTCTTGTCTTTTATTCTCTCTTTCTTCGTCAGCTGTTCACCACTGTCCCGTGTACTCTGTGTGTATGTGTGTGTGTGTGTGTGTGTGTGTGTGTGCGCGCGCGCATGCCCCTTGCTCCCTCTGCTCTGCCCTTTTTTTGTATTTTGCAACTGCTGGGGTCCAATCGATCTCTGTCTGGCAACAGGGTTTTTCCCCCTCTGCAGTTGCATTTTGGGTCAACCTGTACTTTTCTGGTTAGGTCAGTCATAAGAAAATGACGCAGTGGCTTGGGGAAGATACGGGTGATATGAGAGCAGGGGAACAGTGACGTGAATTACCTTTGGTTTACTGATTAGTGTGTGCTGAGAAAAGGCTAGAAATTCAAACACCATCACATGAATGCACAAAGGCTTACAGACACACACAACACACAGTCGCGCATATACACACTTCCACACACTAAATCATATTTGCAGTCAGAAGTAAATTATTAACAGCTGCTGTGTGCTGATTTGGTTGGAGGTCAGGTCTTGCTTGTATGTCTTGGGCTTTACACAGTGAAGTGGTGATCCTCTATAGATAGCTGTAACTCCCTCTTTTGAAATATCCATAAGTGTCTCTGAGTATCTGGGAGCTCATTGCTGCTTAAGATGTATTTATACCAGTTTATGTCTGGTCCTCCGGTACCACAGTTTTGCTGATTTTCACTTTTGCCAAAAACGCAAGGACTGAGTTGGCTATCAGGAAAATTTAGAGTAATTTGCTGATAAAATGGAAAAACAGTGGTTCTGCTATTTAAAGACCAGGATGCAGACATATTAAATAGTGGATGAAGATTCTGGGTCTGAAAAGTGAATGTGATGCAGAAGTACCTTCAATCTGCATTCTTTCTAATGACCAGCAGGGGGCGACTACACTGGCTGCAAAAATAAGTCAGATTATAAGTATGCTTATGGGAAGAAAAACCCTACCTTCCACTTGATTTATGACCTCAGTAAACAGTTTCCTAATAAATTTATGGTCTCAATTACTAGTTTCATGTCTTCTTCAATACAGCATCATGTTTGTATTGTCGATGATGGTCCAATTGAGAGTAAAATAGACAATAAAGCAGGGTATGCTTGTGACAGACAAGTCATTTTCAGTGAGTAAGTCTAGCGCACAAAACTCAGATAAAACTGTCAAACTTGGCACTATTGATCAAATATGAATCAAGAGTCTGTTACTATATCACTTATTTCCCACCTAAAATGTTTCTCAGAAATATATTTTTGCGTATCGTCTAGCTTTAATGCAAGAGACTTTGTTGCCAGGCATGCCGCCATTTTTTCCCACTGAACATACAAGCCAAAACCAAGCAAAATATTAATTTATAAAAATTAACTTGTGAGGTGCAGAACATAAAATTTGATAACTTAGTGGGAAAATTCTGTTTTTAGATTTTATTATATGTGTTATATAATATGCACACAGGTGTTATTGCACACAGCCACACACAGAGACATTACCATAACACAAACTCCCATTCTCACTTTTAAATAATGTCATCACTTAGATGCAAAATCCTGTAACCAACCTGCAATCCCGCTGGGAAACCTCCTGTAATTGAATCTACATATTACAGATGCAGAGAGACAGTTAACATCACAAACAACAGCTGTATCTTGTACAATCTTGTACAGCCAGTTGCATAGAAAAACAACATAGTTCTGCTCAATGTAACTACAGAGAAAATGATGTGCACTTGTAAACCTTTTCTTCTCTCTCCCTTCTGTCTCCCCCACAGCTCCCCCAATGATCCGACTGTCAGTGAACGACACGGTGGTGGTGGATCCCGGGCAGGATGTGCTTCTAACCTGTGAGATCACCGCAGGTTTCCCCCTCCCCACTGTGACGTGGTCACGGTACCCCGGCCCCCTTCCCCTCAGTGCCCTAGTTCGAGGGCCAACGCTGATTTTGCGGGCTGTCACACCAGCTGACGCAGGCTTCTACAACTGCACGGCTGTCAACAATGTGGGCAACCCTGCTCGCAAGAACGTCAATCTCGTTGTCAGGAGTAAGTATGTGTGTTTGTTCCCAGATGACAGAGGGACAGACGGTGGGAGATTTCTTAGTGAACAGAGGTGTTTTGAGGTTGATGGTATGTGTGGACTATTTTTTGCTGCATGTTTGGATCCAAAATGTTTTCACATTTGTGTGTTTCTGTTGGTGGTCCTCCACCAACAGTTTAGGTTTATAATTTACTGGCTTTGAAACTGGAATCATCATCTGGATTCATTTATTAATTTAGTTATAGGTTGGACTTTAATTTACGGTACACTAATAAAAAATAACAAAAATGAACTGGAAATAATGTTCCTTGTTAGTCAGTATTAGACCCTTTGTGAGACCCTTCTTAGACCTTCTTAGAGGGCAAGTAGAGACACATTACAACAGACCTGTACTGAAAACTAAAGTGAAATCACATATCTGCTACTTGAGATGCGCTGTCTTTAGCTGGTTCCATACAACTGGCAGAGTAGCCAAGACTGATGCCTACTTCTTTGATCAAATCACATTATGTGCCCACAGTATTACAATAAGTCTGTTCAATTCCTCTACCTCTCACTTTACAGTAGTTTACAGTACAGTTCTGATGCAATGTGTCACTAATTACCCTCTAATCAAGTCAAGTAAGGGATCAAGAATAGATTTAATACTGTCTAATAAAGAGCATATTATTTCTAGTTTTCATTTAATTTCATTTAATTAAGAGTACAGCTTGCTATATCTTATTAGTGTACTGTGAAATAAAGTGTGGCCTGGTTATCATTCCATGTTTTTTTCTTTACTTTTGATGGCTAAGGGGAAAGTAAACAAATGGTTATAAAAGCAAGCAGATTTTTTTTTATTATTATTTTTGACAAAGCAAATACACAAACACACACCTGATAAATATCTTAGTAATCTTGAAAATATTTGATTAAACATACTGTATTTTTCATTTCAAAAATGCCATCTGTCCAGCGCTTACTAGCTTTAGTGTGCAAATATATTCTTGCGTGCGTGCACTGTATGTGTCTGCGTGGCGTGCAACGCGTGAGCAGTTGATCCATCATTAGAGAGAGCTGATGTGAATCTTGTCAGAATAGGCGGGTTAAGTATCGCTCTTTTTCTAATTCCCCTGCCATTAAAACAGAAGCCTTCCATTCTCCCTCCCCTCCAGCTATTTTTAGCCCCTTTAATCATCTTTATTCACTCCAATTAGTTAGACTGGAGTGGAAGCAATTAGCAACAGTCTCTTCTGTTAGTTAACACTGTAGAGAGCGTATGCTAGATGGGTTTCTCCTGTTAGCTTAATGGGCCTGAACGCATTGTCACACCAGCACAGGTGGCAAGACGACGGTGAAAAAGACACACAAACGCAGACACACACCAAGTACACATAGAGTGAGTGCACAGTGATAGGAGTTTGGATGCACATGCAGCCACAGGGTCCCACGTCTCACACACACACACACGCACGCACAGACACACACACACACACAGACACACACAGACACACACACATACCCACATACACACAGAGTACACTGTCTCCACACTAACCAGGTAAAGTTGCAGGATCATGTTAACCATATGGTCACTGCTCCACATCCACAACTCCACCCAAGCATCTTGTTAACAAGCTCGAAAGGAGTTTAAATCAAGCTCTCCTCTCCTCCTTGCCGCCTGTCTCTTGCCTTAGTGGGGAAACAGAGAGCTGTTTTGTATTCAACATGGAAATCTGTTGGGGAAACGCAGCCTTTGAAACTGAAAATTAAATGTGACAGTGTGAGAGTTACTCTTTGTCCTTGATTTTGTTCCCCCCCTTTCTCTTTATCCCCCTGTTATTTTATTCTCTATCTTGCTCCTTTTGTCTCTCCCTCCTTCACAATTTGCTTCTTCCTCTCTCTCTCTCTCTCTCTCTCTCTCTCTCTCTCTCTCTTTCTTCTTCAATTTCCTCTTTCCTTTGGTTTCTTTTTGTCATTCTGCCCCCTCCTTATGCCTCATACACATGTCCCAAACTCATCTACCGCTCTGTATTAGCCATCTTTCCCCTCTTCCGTCCACTTTATTTTTATTTTAATTGCTTTTTTACTCTCTCCTCCCCCACACTTCTGTATCAATTCTGTCTTTTTGATGTCATTCCTAAAACCCATTTTCAATCTCTATTGTCAAATTTAAATTTCATTTATATTCAACAAATTTAAACAAACGTTACTGGTATGAAATAGCCTATATAGATACGTGCCCCCAAGGCGTAATTTCAAAATAAAACAAAGGTTATATAGCAGGTAAGAGATTGATGAATAATAATCATACAGTAGAAGGACTGCCAAGCACCACTTACACATATTTTTCTGTAAGGCTTTTGTATCTGTTAAGGTGTGTTTTTTTAGCCATAGCAGCAAAATATATATAGATTAACCTTGTATACTTGTTCATACATTTTGCAAATGCATGTGTTTGTGCTATTTGTATTTGTCAAATATCACTGTCTCCAAACCATTACTGGAGGTGAAATCAGTCATTTTACCTCACAGAACAGAGATGTTGCTGAACGATGCCTTGATCTGTTCATTTGTTTGAGTGATTGTGTGATTTCAGCTGTTTAAAAGAATAGTTCAGATTCACTGAAGTCCCACATTAACACTAAGCAACTAACTGACCAAGGCATTGATAGACCAGCAACTCTGATGTTCTGTGAAGTCAAATTTCCAATTTCATCCACGGATTTTGGTTGGTTTGGAGAGAGAGATATTTAGCTCACATAATGAGGTTTCCCATTAAAAAAGTCTGTTTGAGGGCAAAGTAAAGTGGTGAAAATATTTTAAATGCAGCATACACTTAAACATATATTGATTCTTTAGATGGACCTTTTTATAAATAACTTTTGCTGCTGACAGCAGACCATTGCTTAACTTCCATCCCGGTGGCCCTTTTTGCTTCTGCAAACTGGGGACGTGCTGTCCAACACACTGTAGCAAATAGATTGACTGTCGATAAGAACCTCACACAAGCTCCTTTCAAATAATCCAAACTATCTTGTGAATTCTTAAATGCATTTGGGTCTTTACCCTGTCATTTCTTAATGAGCTTTGTGAATATTTTCCTGGTGAAGTCCCACTCACAATCATTTTTTAAGACTTCACCACATCCTGCCTTTAACACTGTATCATCTATTTAACCCTTTCTCTTCTTTCCCTCCTCTCCCCACTACCACCACACACAGCGATGAGCAACCTGACCTTCCAGATTACACCAGACTCCAACAAGGACAGCGAGACCATCCAAATGGGTCGGGACCTCAAGCTGTCGTGCCATGTCGATGCCACCCCACAGGACAAGGTCAACTACACCTGGTACAAGAATGGTGCACCTGTCTTCAACTCGGACAGTCTGATCCTGCTACGCAGTGACCCAGACATGGCGCCCGGCACCAGCAGCTTGGAGATTGTGGACATGAAGTTCAGAGACTTGGCCACTTACAGCTGTGTGGCAAACTTCCCAGGGAGCAGGGTGCCGGAGCTCCGGGTAGATGTCAACATCTCTCAGAACAGCGGTGAGGTTTTTCTTTTTATTTCACATCTCTGTCAGACTAAGACAAATTTACACGACTTTCTACGCGCCTGTCAGTTATAGTGAGATAGATAAGTCACACTGTCAAAAGGGAATAATCCTTTGATGGCCTGATACATTTTTCTGTATTCAAACTGCAAGAAATGACAAATCCAAATGTGCCAATGGGCTGTAAATGCATGAAACTAATGATCAGTAGCATCAACACTATTTAAATATACTGGTATACATACAGTTTAATACACAGACTAAGCACTGGTAATCAATATACTTATAGTGATTAGAGCAGCCATTCCCAAACTTAAGATGGTCACAGCCCAGTTTGTAATCTTTTAAATCTTTTAATGACCTCTCATGACCCCACCTTTAATACTTTCACAGCCCACCAGTGGGCCGCAGCCCACACTTAGGGAATCACTGGTTTAGAGGTTAGCCAGATGCTGTTAGAAACAATTCATTATTCAAGCTGACTATCCTGAACATACAAACACTCCCATGATTACAGCTATTATTGATTAACTGCTCTGTCTTTCATTTTGGTGATGTCTTCCACACACACATCCATATCCTCTCTTCACAGTCTTTCTTCTCTCAGTATTGCACTTTATGTAAAGTATATGCCTACTGTATAAAATATACATTATTGGTCTGACACAGGACTTTTCAGTTTCTCTCCATTTTGCATCAGCAAAGACAGCAGCCGTGGCTTAGTTTGCTGAGCAACAGGGCATGGAAAGGGTTAGATGGACAGTACATTTTAGGAGCCACCCACTCTTTTAATTTAAAAAGATCATTACAGACTAAGTATATGTTTGTTTGTTTTTTTTGTTTGTTTTCTTTTCTGATCCACATAGTCACAGGCATTTTCTAACAAACAGTGGCAATCTTAATACAGTATTCTCTGTAACTATTTTTGTAAACCCCTCACTTTCTTGTTGATGCGTTGGTGCTACACGGAGAATTTCAAATTATAGTGGTGTATAACTTTGTGTGTGTGCATTTTCATGTGTGGTAACCATAATGTTAGCACTTAATACTGCGCAGTAATCTCTTTTAATGTCCCTATGTTGCATTGAAGCTGTGATTGTCCAATAAAACTGGCCTTGTAAATGTCACTTTCATTCATACCTTTTTAATCTCCGTCTGTCTTTGTTATTCAGTTTCTCAGTTCACACCATCTGTAATTTTGAAGTCATGTCCACCTCCTGACTTGTTATATAACGACAGCCTCCTTTTCCTTTCAATTTTACTTGTCTTATGCACTTAAGCATTTACTCATTTACCTTCACAATTTGGACAGATGAGAGTGAAAACAAAACTCAATGTTTTTTCTTTATCTTACATATAAATGTATCTATATTTTAGTAACAGTATTCTTAAATATTCTATCTTGTTACTCTAAGATCTGTCTTTTGTGTAGATATTTACAAGCTACAATATCAGATTTTCCTTTGGCTTTTTTGTGAAGCTGCTATTGTTTTGAATATTGTATGAATATTATTTTCCTTTAGTATTGCAGTTTGTATCAATATACATTATTTATTTTTGTTACAATATATGTAGAAGTAAGGGAATATGACTGAAACATCTTTCTCTGCCCTCACCTCCCCTCAGTTTCTCCTCCAGTGCTGGCTGTTCCACCAGGAGGTCAGGTGGTCAGTGTGCGAGAGGGAGGTAACGCAGAGCTGGTGTGTTTGGTGGTAGATGGCAAACCACGTCCCCCTATTCTGTGGTCACGGACAGAAAAAGACCTGCTGATGCCATCGGGGAGGACCATGGTCGAGACGCCTGATGGCCGGTTGAGGCTGAAGAACGTCAGCAGGGACATGATGGGGCTGTACCGATGCCAGACTGCTCCGTACAACGGGCTGAACATTAAACGCAGAGAGGCACAGGTCCAACTCAACGTGCAGTGTAAGTGTGGATCAGTTTAGTGGATCAGATCATATATTGCACTGAATATTTCTGGTCTTATTTCGTTTGCACTTACATGTAGCTGCCAAGTCAGCAGCAATTGTAGCATGGAATGGGTGGGTCAATTCTGCAGGATAGATACATCGATTCTTACAAATTGCTCATTTAGTATTGATTCCTTTAAAAAGCTATTGATAATAACATAATATACATACAAAATTGTGGGTGGCTGCATCAGTTCCAATTGTTTTCAGCACTGTGTATTGTTTGTGCCAATAAACAGCCAGGACTTTCTGATTTAGCTGGCCTCTGTCACGTGACTATGGAAGCCTTTGAGACATGAGAACCAAATGCAAAGCTGCAGACAGTCACACATGTAAGCATCAAACTCATTAGAGAATGGTAGAAAGGAAACATGAACAGTGATTGCAACAAGAAATTGCAACACAGCAGCACCATGAGTAATCTCTTCAAACATTTAAAACTTACTCCCCCACGAAAATGAAAGCAAAATGAGGCTGAACAAAAACAAGAAGACAAAAAATTTATTATCTTTATAGTATTTCTGTAAAATAGGCTATTTTTCACACTTTTTTTTTTTTTACAAACATTTTTAATCAATTGTACTCATATTTGCTTTTGTAATAATTTGTTATTTATGGCCAGTACGAGTCAGGTGATTCTCCAATCTGTTTTTGTCTTCTAAAATTCAGTTTATTGTTTTGAAAAATTTCATACCCATTTAAAAAGATTACTAGTATTGGTATCAGCATGTATAAAGTTGTGAAGAAAGTATGTCTATCGAATCAAATTTTAAAAATTTGGTATCACCCATCCCCAGGTGTAGCATGGCAAATGTTCATTAGCCTCACTTTCTGCACTTTCACCAGTCATTTCTGAGCTATTTCAGCCAACAAGTCTGTCTGTACACTTGAGATGATTACAGACCTCCGTTAAAGATCGTGATGGTCGGGGTTACTTGTTGAGAATAATTGTGCTATCTCATGCAGTGCAGTTTGGTGTAAATAAGTCCAAAATGGTTATGACTGCTTTCAAATACTATTATTGCTGCATCTTTTCTACTACTAACATCAGACAGGATAATATGAAACTTTAATGATCTCTGGGCAATGGGAGCAGCAAACAGTAATAGTAGTAGTAATGTCAGCAGTACAAAGAAAAATGGATTATACATGGAAATAAAACAAAGGAAACAGAAAACAGAAACACAGAAGTTCAGAGCTGGAAAATATGCAGTAAAAATTTGTAAAATAAAGAAGTAAAGTGTAGGACTGTAACAATGGTAGTAGAGAGAAGATGTTATATTGGCATCATGTTGCATGACAGTGATTCCTTCATGTAGACCTCCATAGGCCATTAAAAACATTTTCTTTGTTGCCATGGTAATATCAGATCCATTAAAACACTGCACTTTTCTTCTTCCCCAACCTTGATAAAGGCATAATCTTCATACTTTGCTCAAAACTATGTACCCTAAAGACAGATAAGGGGATGTATGGTAATGGTATGGTATGGTAAAGAGTGTAAAAAGGAAAAGGAAATGAGGACACACCTCTACAGCTTAAAGGCTGTTTTCACTAAACCTACCCCTTCCCCTTTGTGAACGTTCCAGTGGGGTCTATCATTATAAAACTCCCGGAGGATGGGCTTTGTGAGAGAAATAGGATCTGTCTTGCTAAAGTACCACATAATTTCAATACCTTCTCCCTTCCCATGAGGTTACCTACTTTACTTACTTCTGCAGTTCTTGGATTTTGCCAGTACTCATGGTACCAAGCAGTGGCACTTCCGACTATATTGCTCATTTGCCTGCACACTGTTGAAACTGAGCGTGGAGAGAGCGTGAAATACAAATTTGATTTAGATTTTTCTGGAAATTATCAACTAATTAAATATACTTTAGGCATCCTTCTTCAACCTTCATCAAACCATACAAAATTACCTCACTTGCTGAGCACTTTTCATTACTTTTCCTTGTATTTTCACAATCCCATTTCTTTTGCTTTCAGGAATACAGTGTGTGTATGGGTAGCCAGAGGTTAGACATAGAAGATTGGCACACCTGGTGGGCATAATCAGCACACCATATAGAAGTTGTCATCAGCAGCCGTAACACAGGGTCCCCTGCTGTGTTTTTCCTTGTGTGAGTGACAGTGTTGTCATTCATGTAGCATATTGGAACTAGTTGGTAAAATCAAACATAATAACTTGGAGAAAATAATCCTTACAGAGTGCAATTGCTTGAGTATGAGCTTCTCCATGACCCCACAAGCATACTGTATGAACAATTGGGGAGGCCAAAATTCAAGTCCTGAAGTTGTTTTGGCACTCATTCAAGAAGCTTCATCAGTCCTGAACTGAGGAATCTAAGGACGTCCATCCTGCTGTTGTCCGTTCACCCATAGGACTCCTTAAAAATTGGGGAGCCTTACGTTCTGTGCCACATAGTTTTGTGTGGCTGATGTGTATTCTCATTAGCTTGCCTCGGCTCATCTCTCTCACTTTTGGGATGATCTAGCAAAACCACAACCTAAAAAGTTGTTTTGTAACCTAATATTTGTCCTAACCCCAAGATTAAATATATAAAAGACCTCATGCCTAATTGTAACTTCAAACAGAGATTTATTTTTTGTAATCATCCTTTTATGTAGAAACATTTCATACACTACATTTTTACTCCTTGTACTGCTGTTACAGCAACTGCAACTAGACTTCCCTGCAGATTTACTTGCTTGTACCTGACTGTTGATAAATTCTCAAATTGATCATCAAAACATTATATTGGGAAAATGTACAACTGTGAATAGTGCTAAAATATGCTGATATTTAGATGGATGAATATGTCCAACAACAAAAGTCTACTCAGATGGGGGTCTGTGTTCTAATAGCAATACAAGTCAGAGCTGATTGTTTCCATGTACACAGACCCAATATACAAATTAAAGGAAAACATGAATAGTATATTCTGTATGCCTTCATGCTTGACATGCATTAAATAAACTGATCGCATATTGTATGTGTGTACTCAGAGAACAAGCTGAGATGGTCACAGAACTCGCTGAAGCTTGCGCTGCTACATTCTGCAAAACCACACCCTGAGTGAAACAATACGACTTTAGGGAGCCCCGTTCACTCATGGTGTTTAATAACTTAATTTAAAAATTTAAATCGGATTTGTAGCTGACTTAAATCATAAATCCACTAAAAACTTAAAGGGGACCTATTATGCTTTTTCATTGTTTCTGAGCTATAAATGTTGTTACAATGTTGCATACTCCTGTTAAACGATGCCACCGCGTCAAATAAACGAGGTTTGTGCATTTGGACGTGAGCCCTGCAGCTGTTTTGGACAGCTCTGAAACGCTCTGTTTTGCCGAGTTTTTTTATAACAGAAGGTTGCATTGACGTCAATCCATGCCCGACTCGCTTATATGGTAATGCCCCGGCATAATGCTCTGAGCCTGCCCTCTCCCCCGCTCTGCTTCGGGAGTTGTATCGCTGTGCGCGGCTGCTCTCTACAACGATTTCACAGTGTTAGCACC
>JAJHUR010110771.1:0-12839 GCA_027495735.1 Lutjanus campechanus | reverse complement strand
TTGCACGTGGGAATGGGATTGGTTGTGGTTAAACGACCACTCCCTATTTAAGATGGCTTCTCATTGACAAAAAAATGTTTGCCTGATGAAGGTCTAGTACCGAAACGTTGCAAATAAATTTTTTATATTGCAAGTTGGACAGTGTGCGGGAGTCCTTTCGCAACTCTTTGTAATTCTGTCTGTAAAATATATAATTACACAGTTTTTCATTAGCATTTCTACTACTCATAATCTAGTAACAACATTTAATGATTAATATCCATAAATGAAATTCTTAATAAATGACACTAGAATAAACACAAATCTGATCAAGGACTTAAATTTCACCTTATTTTTCCCGTCTGTCCTTCTCACTTCTCCAGTGGTTGTAGACTTTGTCCAGGTTGATGGCCCCGTCTGCTTCTTGCTTTGACTTTATGCGCATCAGCTGGTCCAAATGTGCCACTTCACTGTTATGTCTGTGCTCTCATCTATTATCAGGGTATGCCAGGGTGCATTTTTAACATTGCACATCGTCTCATTCTGCACTATCTCATTGATTGAGTTCACAAATTCAAAGGCATAGTTTTTACTTCACCAGCTGTCCGGTATACTCACATACTTTGCCATGTGATCGTGGATTTGTTGCACCGACAGCATTGATGCATTCATTTTGATGGCGAGTAGAATATTGTCAATGAGAACTTTGACTTGCCCGGGGTCGGATTTCTTTTTTTTTGTGACAGCTCGTTCCTCTTCTCTCGATCTTTAATCCGACAGCCATTCCATCTTAAAAGAACCGCATTTCTTTTTTACTTTGGCTTGGTAAGTGGCTGTGCCACAACCCATTCGTTTCGCCATAATAAAGGGTTGGCACTTAGCAGCATTCACCCCTCTTAGCTCCGCCGCACCGTTAGCTATATGCTAACCTGCAAAACAGCGGCACGTACGCATTAAGCGCTGTTAATGACATTGGCTGCGTAAGCAAATACACGTGACGTGAACCGTGTTAGTCATAGTTTTATCTGTAGTGACCGCTTGTTGTCACCTGTCACTCACTGAGTTGCATTGCAAAATGGTACAGAATAAACTGTTGTGTGTTTATTTTATTTACAGTTCAGGTTGGATTTTATTTTGTGCGCTACATAGTTTTGCTGTGCGCGGAGAACGCGGGAGCAGTGCGCGATTGCGCAAGCGCGCAGCTTAGAGGGAACATTGAAACAGATTCTACATTCCATTCGAGGCTGAAGTAGGCCAGCAGACGTCTCACACCGCGTGTGCGCCAATGTTCAACATAGTAGGCTTAATAAAGTAAATAATCGCTCCACATTAAAAAGTAAAACTCTAAAACAGCTCTCACTCACTTGGTGTGAGGATTCAGATGGATTCTTCAGCAGTTATTGGCGTCTTTCTTCAGTGAGTGGCGCGTTTTGCCACAGCCAACTGCTGACTGTAAATCCATCGGATGCTGCAGTTATTTCACCCATTAGTTATTTAATTACAGTTTCCTGATGGTCAAATAGCTTTAGCAGCTTGCATGTTGCTAAAGTAACTAACTATGACTGTTAGATGCTGACAGGGATTATAACTGCTATTAGCTTTATAAGCTGTAACTTACCCTTTATGTTCCAGGAGCCAAACCCAGCAAGAAAACCACTTAGTACTGTAGCCTTTTCCCTGTCATCAAACTGGACTCTTTTGGTCACGGAGACTGTCTTGGTCCTGGTCCAGCCATGCTCATTGGAAGCTCTCAGTCCAGGAAGAGTTAGCTAATATGACCACTGTCCTTCCTACATCCTAGTCCTAGGACTTCTTTAGCTGTATGGAGGGGGGGTAATGCATATTCAGTGCTATTGGCTACTGTAAATGCCAATCAGTGTTCACAACAAGTCCCTCCCAATTCATCAGGAAACATGTAATTTAATATTTACTGCATATAGCTTACTCATATTATACAAGCCCTTTTGTGGGAAATTAAATAATTGATATTTACCTGCATAAAGACAATTTTTGGTTGAACCATCTAAGTCCTTGCAAATAGAACTACACAACATGTTATAATTACTATTGTAATTTTATGAATAGAGGAAAAATGTGCACACCAAGGTATTTAAATGTAGAGACTACTCAAGGAAATGTATATTCTGCTGAGGTTTCTTATCTTTTGTTGAGAAATACTGTATGGAAGTCTTAATATAACAATGACAGCTTCATCAGAAGTCATATAAAGTACCTTATTATCATACTGAAAATGTAATGTCCTCTATGTCTGACTGGTTTCTCCTGTTTATTGTTCAGTTAAAAATGAATAAGACCAGCAGAGTGCAACAGTGAAATTAAGACATCAAAAACAGAACCTCTTCTGAAGTTCAGAGACTCATTTAAAATTCATTTACAGAAAAAAACAACCAAATGTTGATTCAGCGCCTTGTTGCTAAATGCTGTCAGGGGTTTCCTGTTCAACTCTGAAGAATGAATTTGCATGTGAACTCTTCCATATGCTCATGTGCAGCATGTGTTTTGTTGCCTTTTTTATCAGTATCTCATAAAAATGTAGAGAAAGCCCAAACAATCATAAACGCACAAGATTAATTACTTGACATGCAGGTCAGGTCGCAGTTATACTTTCTTTGTAAATGCGCTGGCCATGAGCAATTACATCTTCTAAATATCTCCCAGTGGAATGTGCCTCGCTGTCTGTTTGTATCTTAACCTTTTTCACACATTATATGTGCCTACAGATGCACATACAGTTGTATTTACACATGACAGTTGGATGCTTAATTTATGTTCATTCTGCAAAAAAAACTGCTCAGTGAATGGACATGTTTGCAGACATATACATTAAAAAGTGAGGGTTCACATGCTCATGCATAAACACCACCCTAGAGAAGAGAAGTGAGAGAAGTGGGTAATGGCCCTAGCATCTTATGCATCTATTTTGCAGTTTAAGGCATAAAAGCCTTGCTGTTTTGACAGTGAGCATTATAAAACAACATGCTGCCACAGCAACTGGGGTTAACAGTCTATTGCACATTTCCTTCACTGTGCAAATAAAAGTAATTATCTTTCTCTGTGGAAATCAATTCCATATCATAGACGGTGACCAGAGCCCAACTTGCACCCCAAGTTGAAGCTGAACATGATAATCGTTGCCATACCAGAAATTTGACCGTCCTACTCTTTGATGACAGATGTGCTATAACAAGACTAACAGCATTTTTCAGTCATTGTCAGGAGTGTAGTGCAATTTGTTTGAGTAGCAGAGCACACTTATGTCACTACTGATGCAAAACCACAGTGGCTAATTAGTGGGATGGACAGGCTTGGTCATATAACTTTTAATATTCTGATTTATAGTGGATGGGCTGAGAGTGTGGAATAGGGTGGAGGGGTGAGACGCTGTGTGCACACTTACACACAATGCACATAAGTGCAGCTTGGTGCTGGTGAGTTTCCTCTGTTCTGTCAGGTACAACAAGTTAACGTTATTACAGTTTAGAATTTTGCTGCTTGAAGCTGCAGTACATAGAAAGCCTAAAAACTGTTGATTGTTGAGTCTCGTCAGAGTTACGTTTTGTTTTCTCCATCCTGAACCCCTCCTACCAGATGAGTAGCATGCACTTCAAGTCTGCAGGCAACAGTTTACTGAGGCAACCATGAGCAAGCACAGACCTGCAGACATCAACTGTGTGTAATGAAACAGACACCTGACAGTACAAACAGCGACAGAGGAGAGAAACTACATTTAAAAAACATTAGGATTCAGTGTGAAGCTACAGAAACACTGAGAGCTGAATGTAAAGAGACTTTTAAAAAGGTCTTTGTCTCTGCTCTCCTGCACACATGAGCTCAGTATTACAACACTCACTTGCTCGGAAAAAAGGAGGCTTGTCATTGATTGCCTGCAGTTGACAAGACATGACCTTGGTGGTGAGTCTGGTTTGCTTTGTCCCTGATCCAGAGTGGGTTCATCTTGGGTGCGGCTTGGCGCGAAATAAGCAGTAATGGAAATGCAAATCAGTGGTGACACAGTTTGACTCAGCACAGCCAAAAATGGCAGTACAAAAGCACAATGTGTATTTGTCTCAGTACTCACCAGGAAAAGTCATTTCTTTTCCTTATTTTGCTCCTGTCTTTACTCTCATGACATAACTTTCAAATACATTCCTCCTCCAGTCAGCAGTCAACATGGACAGAGAAACTAATTATCTTACTGTAAATAGCTAGGTCGGCTCTTCTGTGGTTGCTGCTGAACACAAGTTTACAAGCAAACGTGAAGATGAATCCACTTTTTAATCCCAAAAGTTTGAAAAACAAACACTGAACTCTCCTCTGGCCGGTCCGTGTGTCCGTAATTTCTTTGTGAATTGCTGCTGAGGGGGGACTGAGATGCAAGAGTAAAAATAAATAGACTTTTTAATTCCAAAATTTTAAATACCAAATGCTGAGCTCTCGTCTGGCTGGTCCAAAGGTCCATGATTTCTTTGTGATTGCTGCAGAGAGTTGAAATGCAGGATTGAAAATAAATCCTCTTTTTAATTTCAAAAGTTTGAATAATACACTCTGAGCCCCCCTGCCAACAAAGGAGAGGGCATCAGAGCGAGTTCGGTGCTTTTTCCTCCAAAAACTCCACTCTGCCACCGACCGTCTCCTGCAGAGCTTCCTGGCTCTGAGCACCTGTCTGTCGGCTCACTATCTCAGCTCCGCCCAGTCCACCCTGCACACGGCAAAGCCCCACGATAGAAGTGAATGAACTCAACTGAAGGTGAAGTCAAAAGTAACTGAGTGAGCTGACAAACTCCTGGGCTGAGCATGTTGCTGGACGCTTTAAATGTCCCATGTTTTCTGCAGTGACATTACTGTGTGCATGGAAATGAAACTGAAAGCCTGACCTGGACTGAACACCCTGGTCAGGTTGGTATACTACCCCAAGATCACAGGTGCAGAGGGGATAGGAGAACACAGGAAGGTGGATTGTTTTGGGAGAGAGGATTTTGGAGGGAGACAGGGGAGTTATGTAAGCATTTTGCTGTCTACAAGGGAGGAGGAAAAAGACCTAGCTCTTTTTTTTTATGATGGTACATCATCCAAGTGGATCTTAAATGATTCAGTGAGAGAAGACCACAACCATTGAGCAGTGGACTGGAGAACAGCTCTAAGCCTGTCTATCAATTCCCAGAGTCCTTTTCAGTCCTGTGAGTCCTTTTTTGACTTATCTTTTTTACAGTGTTTTGCACTTCCTGATTTACGTTTTTGCATTTTGAAGAGGTGATATTTATTCCATTTTTAAAAAATATTTCAAAGGACTAATTCTATTTTTTGTGTTTTTGCACACTTCAGTTGTGATAACTGGGGCTGAATAAGGAGGATTTTTTTTAGTTTAGTTTTTTTTTTTTTTTTAGAGTAGAGTGTAGTGTAGAGTGGACATCACCAGTGATTTCTTTATTTCTTTCTTATTGTGGGTAGGGGGTTATTTTCTTAATGAAATGCTGTGTTAGCAAATTCTTTCATTTATCTTAATAAATTGATCACAGCGGTCCTTGAATTCTAGTTGCAGCTAGGCTTAAAACTTAACTGTTGTAAGCAACAATGTGGGGCTGTACTTTGGCATATCAGCAGTATTGGGCAAGTTACAGAAATTTAGTAATTAGTTACAGTAACTAGGTCTCTCAAAAGTTTTTGAATCCCTTAACAAATTACTGCTAAAGTAATTAGTTACGAATGGAAGAAACATTTGTGATACATTTATGTATTTTAATTAATACCGTAATTAATACTCCTGAACACCAGAGAGCAGCAATAACTAGCATTCCTACCTCTAAGCTATGCTTTATTGCCTATGGTTTTGACTAGCCATTTCCACATCACCATATATCATCTTGATGTTTGCATTTAAACATTAAATACTCGATAACAAAAAAAAATGTATTTAGGCTATCTAACAGGCCACCTCAATCTTTTTATTTTCGCTCATTAAGAAAATAAACCTAAAAAAATTTAAAGCAAATTACTTCAATGACTTGAAATCCAATAACGCAAAGACTGAAGTTCATCTAAAGAAGAAAAGTAAACATTAGTTGCTAAACTTTTTTTTAAAAGTTTGAGTTGAGCACAAAAATCTATTGAAGTATGCTACCTTGAAATGTTGAATTTTCTCAACGTTTTCAATTGTACTGTATGAAACATATTAGCCTACTTCATAACTGAGACAAAATAAGTGCTTTTAGGTGGAATTGACAGTCTCTTCTTTTTCCGACTCATCAGTAAAATAATATACACATTTTAAATGCTTTTACCTGGGATTGCCAAAAATATTACAAATATTACAGTAAGGCATTGCTTTGTTACACGTTACTCCCAATACTGCATATCAGTGCTTTGAATTTAAAGGATAACTTCGGTATTTTTCAACCTGGGCCCTATTTCCCCATGTGTATGTGTGTGTATGATTGACAGCTGCAACTCGTTTTTTTTTTCGAGTTATAACGGTAGATATCGGGGCAAATTGGTCCGTCAAAGTTTGTGCATTAAACGTGCTTATTTCACCACAGTCCGGCTCAGATCACCAGTGTAATCTCTGTCAACAGTATGCTTCACTTACTGCTTGCTGTGTGTGACGACATCTCGCGGGATCTTTGTTTGTTGCCGGAAGAAAACAGGAGTCATGCTGAGAGCCGGTCAGAGCGGAGTTAGCTGTCCCAGAGTTCAGTTGAAAGTTTTACTGCAACTATTGAAAACAATGATTCGTGTTTTTGCGTCAAAGTGCAAGAACAGGATGTCGTGCAACACCCCGTACAGCTTTTACAGGCTGACTTTGTCGCACAGCAACATGCTTAAGTTGTGGCTAATTGTGCTACAACTGGATGCTAACGCTCCTGTCCAGACACTGCGCCTGGCAGACCATCGGGTCTGCAGTGCACTTTTCTCAAGATGACTACTGCCACCCCAAGAAGAGATGACATCCAATCCTGAAACATTTCACCAAACACACCTCAAGAAAACAGCTGTCCCACTCACTGCAATGAAGACATTCTTCAACAAGCAAAGATCCTGTGAGATGTCGTCACAGAGTGAATGGTAAGAGAGACGCTTTGCATGTTGTTGACAGAGATTACACTGGTGATGTGAGTCGGACTGTGGCGAAAAAAAAGCATGTTTAATGCACAAACATTTACGAACCATTTTGCCCCGATATCTACCGTTATAACTCGTTTTGCGGCTGCCAGCTGCATCCGCGTCCCTCAATACTGCACCAATTTTAAAACGAGTTGCAGCTGTCAATCATACACACACACATACACATGGGAAAATAGGGCCCAGGTTGAAAAATACCAAAGTTATCCTTTAATTATTACATCCAAGTGTAACATGGGATTACTCTTACACATTAAACAACACTATGCTGAAATTTCAACAATATGCTTCCCAGAAATATGCTATCCAGAAATATGCGCTTTGCCTTTGCCAGCCCTTAACTCACTATTATCATAAACATCATTATCCTCAAGATCTGGTGGAATGCCCAACAGCTCTGGACAGGGCCAGAACTACCATATGAAGGTAAAGCAGTTGCAGTAGGGTCTGCAACTGATCCTCGAATCACTCACTAAACAAACACAGGCCCTAATTTTCACAAGACAACAGAATTTAGCACTGCCATGTCATCACCCGTCATCTATCAATAGGTGTGGATGACATTTACAGTGCTTATTCAGTCAAGACACTTAGGTCATGGTGCAAAATAGTTGCTGTCATTCACCATATAAATTATAATAACACAAACTAAGTTTTACACATACAAGCTTATAGTTTATTGACTCATACACCTATGTCATGTTTCTAAATGAGGTTTAACACGATTTCATGTTTGAAAATATACATGTGGAATTCTGGATTATTGCAGTTATGGACATGCGTAATACTACTGCGAGGGAAAATCAACAGAAAGTTAGCAAGTGGAATGTCAAGACAGCAAGTAAGTGAGAAACGAGCAACATACAAACACAAAAGTAAGTTTGAGAAGACAATTGAAAGAAGCAGCAGAGAAAGAAAAAGCAGCTTCCAAAAATAGTTTTCTTTCAGAAAGTTTCAGATAGAGGAGCAGCACAGGTTGTTCCCATGGATCTATTAATGAGAGTGCACCTATGATGTAAGTAGAACTTATTTATTATTTTATTTGACAAATAATCAACTGACATACTTATGTCTTTGTTCATTTGCTAACGCCAGCATGTAGACATGAAGACTGTTATCAATGTGAAGGTGTGCTGTCACCAAGTTTACTGTATTTGCATCTGTATTAAGGTGCGCTGTAACCTGTTAATTTGCTGTATTTTCATCTGTGTGCAGGTGCGCCGTCACCAGTTAGTTTTTATGTATGAGAAGTTGCTTTGACAGTAATGATGCTTTAATCTGTTCTGATGCTCCAACACCAGATTTTGTCAGGCAGGCTAGTTTATCACTGACTTGTCCTTGGTATTATGACTTCTGCTAACAATGGCGCCTTTGACTTTGGTCACAGAGAAAAGCTTACTGTTGTATGGTGTGGTGAGCTTGTTATGCTTGGGCTGACGATGAAGCACATTATCACCTGGAGTGAGAGTGTGTGGCGTAACATGATGATCTTTGCTTTAGCCTTGTTATCTTTTGCTCTCACTTCAGAGTCTGAACTGTTACTTGCTGTGTGAGTGAATGAAGGAATCTTTGTGTACAGCTTGTGTTGGAACAACAGTTCAGCAGGTGAACTTTCTGTTGCGCTGTGACGTGTAGATTGATATTCACGTACGAAGACATTCAGTTGTTTGTGTTGTATTTCCACCACACAAACAGCTTTGCCCAATGTGCGCATCTCTCAGCTGTAGCGTTTGTTTGTGGCCAAAGTGGTGTGATCTGAACGTGATGGAGCCATAGATGGTCTGCAAACTGGGAAAACTGGTCACTGTGGAAAATTGGGACCATTATCAGTTTTTACAACTCCGGGGATCCCAAACATTGAGAAAACTTTGTCTATAACTGGAATGATGGTGTTCTCTGAGGATGACTTTTCACTCAAACAATTGGATAACATGTATATAATTATCCCATGATGACAAGCAGGTACTCCCCAGTTGGAAGCGGTTTATAAAAGTGTGCACTAACACTATACCAGGAGTCTTCTGGCAGAACTGTCATTTTCAGTGGCTCAGTATGTGCTACTGGTGTATTGGCCTGACATGTGAGACAACTGTGTACTGCTGCTTCTGCTTTGTGGTCAATGTCTGGAAACCAAACCTTGGTTCTGAGCAGTGTTTTAGTTTTGACAACAACCTGGTGTCCTTCATGGGCTAACTGAAGCACTCTGTCCTGTAGGGCAGTGGGAATTAGTATTCTAGTGCCCTGCAGCATGATGTCTATTGCATCTAATGTTGATAGGTCACTGCAGACTGGTCTGAACTGTTTAAATATGTCTGCATGTTGTGATTTGTCAATTCTGTGCCATGTGTTGTGTCTGACATGAGCACTGACCTCTTGAAGGACTGGGTCTTTAAGTGTCTCTGCTTTGAGTGTCATGGCTTTAGATGTTGCATGACTTGCAATGAAGTTCACGTATTCCTCTGCTACTTTTGCTGCACGTGTGTTGTCACTTGTCTGAGCAGAGATGGGGTGACAAGACATATAGTCAGCAGGATTGTCAACTCCTTTCTGTATTCCTCTTTGAAGTTGTAGGACTGAAGCCTCAGTCCCCATCTCTCGATCCTGGCAGATTGTTGTGACCTGGGATTGTCCATATGATTCCAAGTGCTTTGTGATCAGACACTAGACTCACAAGATGACGATAAATATAGAGGTAGAAAAGGCTCACAGCTCCACACAATAGCCAGCACTTCATTTTCTGTCTGTCAGTACCTCGTCTCCACATCATTGAGAGACCAACTTCGGTATGCTGTTATGAGTCTTTTCTATTGAGCTTGCGCAAGGGTTCTGAGATGGAGGAGAAGTCTGATAAACCTGGAGCAATAGTTGGCCATAAGCAGCAGACTCTTGACCTCTTTACCTGGACTCTGGGGGTCTACAACATGCTGAACTGCAACGGCTTTCTTAGGATCAGCTGAAATACCCTGTGCAGAGAAAAGGAAACAGCAGAACTTGAGCCTGGACTTGTTGAAATCACATTTTTCACGACTGAGTGTGAGACCGCTTTCTTTGAGTCTCTGGAACAGTGCTCATGGTTGTTGTCATGTTCAGTCTGAGAGGCAGTGATGTCATTGCTGAGGTTTTTCACACCAGTGAGACCTTGCAGTGTTTGGCATATGGCGTTTTGAAATACCTCAGCAGCAGAGGATATACATGATCTATCTGCTGTCTGGATGAAGATCTAACTGGTGGTATCTGGCTCTAAGATCCAGTTTGGAAAGCACTGTTGCTCCAGTCAACTCATGTATCATGTCATTCATGGTATGAGTTATGTAACATGCTTCTTCAGTGGCTGTGATAGCATTGCGCATATTAACACAGATTCTTACTTTGTCAGGGTCTTTAGGCTTGGGAGGTGTGACAATAGATGAGACCTGTGGTGTCAGACTGGTGACCTCCTCAATGATGTTGTCTGCCTCCAGCTTCCAAAGCTCATCCTCGACTCTCTGGCGGATGTAGAATGGCACATGTCGATGTGGTTGTCAGGTAGGCTTGATGTCAAGATTTATGCGAAGCTTTGCCTGAAAGTTTTTCAGCTTTCCAATCTCTTGAAACAGCTCAGGATGATTTTCCACTAGTTCATCTGCAACTGTGTAACACTGTGGTGTGGATGATACTGCTGTAACTACTTTAATCAGACCCAGTGCTCTGAATGTAACTGAGAACATTGAATATGTCACATTTAATCACAAAGAATGTGTATATTTTCTTTTTATGTCCCTTCACGCTGCACTTAAAAGCACCACTGACATGCAAAGGAACATTGGAGCGGAAGGGGTAGATTTTAGTCTTGGTGGGGCTGAGTTGTGGACGTGGTATAACTTTCTCAAAACTTGCTTCACTGGCACAGTTTGCTGAGGCCCCTGAATCGTTTAGGACTTGCACACTACTGCCATTTAGCTTAATGCGGGTCTGTGACAGCTCTGACATCTTGTCAGCATCAACCACAAAAACATATACGTCATCACTGCTGGAAGAGTTGTGCTCTGTTTTCTCACCTGGTGCGGTCTTTGTTATGTGAGGAGCCTTCTTTGGATGCTGGTTAGCTTTATTTCATGATTGCTTTGTGATTTTGAGTGCCATTGTCTTGCAAAATGGTTTAACTTACAACAGGCTCTGCATTGTTTACTTCTGGATTGGATTTTTCTCCCCAGGTTTTTGATGCAGTATGTTGACTGTAGCAGTTGTTCCTCTTTCTATGTCAGCACTTGCATTTTAGACAGTTAGAATGTTCTTCTGTGGTCAAGAAGCTCATCCAGGGTTAGCTTGGGCTCCCTCAGTGCTTATTTGTGCAGCCTGGATGATGCACAGCTTTGTATTATTTGTGTTTTAATTTCAGCTTCAGTGTCTACAAACTCACAGTTCTTAGCTAAAACCCTTAGTCTGGTGTGATAACTGTCTAAATTTTCTCCTGGTTCAAACACAGCTTTTCTGAGGATGTACACTTGATACTGCACATTTTTCTTTGGAGAGAAGTATCCAGATTACTTCTGCTTTGTGTCTGCAGTTGTCATCTTCGGCTGCTGATGAGCCGTAGATATCATGTACTATTTCTCTTGTTACGTGCAACAGTAATGCCTTAAGCCTGGCATTTCCGGCAGTATTCGTTGCAGCCATTTGTTCCAGCGAGGTCCAACAGAACCAGGGTCAGTTTTGGTGTCAAAGGGTGGCTTACTGCCATGCTTGCTGCAGTGCTCTGACTGCCACATTTGTTTACATTATCTTAGCCAGCTTAGCTTGACTTCAGTTGTCCACTTCTCCGTCTTTCTCCCTCTTTTCTCCTTGTGAAAACAGCGGTAAACAACAGCTTACTCCTATGCTCCATTTCTGTAGTGTAATAATGTACCAGGCGGACCACAAGGAACTGAACAGCAACATGGCTTTACCGTAAACTCTGTCTCACTAACTAATAGTGTATGCACCTCCAACAGGTGGTGTAGCTTGACTGTAAAACAGTCAATACACTTAGTATTCCTGTGAACATCACACCATCCACATTATGAATGTAATTAAAGACGATGAAGAGTGACAGAAATGGTGTTGTGCTATTTATGCAGCATCGTATATGCAAGTTCAAGTCTGCTACATTTCCTGCGACACTGAGATATAACATATATGTCAGTAAATTATGTATATCCACTTAACCTTGTTGGGCACTCTGATTAGGAGCTGCAGATTGAAGCGGCAACTATGGTGATATGTGAATACTGAAGGCCGTGTCTCCCATTTCCTGCTGTACACTGAAAAGCAGCCTCAGGTGATGAGAGATGGGAATGAAGGTGTGTAAATTAGTCCCAAAGGCAACATGTAAGTATTGTGTATTATTTAAACAACCATCACTGCATCCATCAGTGGGTCAAGTTACATTTGTTGGTTATTCTTTGGGTATTATCATCCCATCAGTTTAAACAGCAGATTTGGAACTAAAAGTTTTTACTCCTTTACTTTGATTCAAAATATGCATGATTGGGTGTGTGCACTGATCTGATCACATCTTACTTTTAACAGTGTTTATGTTGGTAAAGTATTTATTGTACTTGCAGGTGTTAAAGTAGCTATGTATCTCTAAGATTTCAGACTAAACCTTAATAAAGTGGAGGTACATGGAATTTTGTTTCTCAAAGGCAAAAAATAAGAAGTAGTGACTATAATAAAACCAGTTTACACACTTTACTTTCATTTTT
>JAJHUR010110770.1:0-37923 GCA_027495735.1 Lutjanus campechanus | reverse complement strand
TTGGGTGATAAAATGGTTGCACAAACTGAATCCTTCATATTTTAGAGGAATAAGCTCTTTGAAACCAGCGATACTTGATTTTCTGGCCCATGGGCCCTTCAACCATTTTCTAATTCACATTTACAATAAATTGATTCACAATATTAAGACAGATATGCCAGTTTTGCATGATGGGATAAGTAAGGCTGTAACTATTAGATGAAGAGGAGCTATGGTTACACAGAAATGAAGATCATCCTGATCCCATAAATTTGTATTTTACACTAAGAGAGCTTAAATATGCTATTCATTTTGCCCCTGGTAGTAGCGGCTTATGTTTGCGAATGATTCCAACATTTCATTGATTGCATGATAGAAGATGTTCCACAGATTAGTGGTCTAATGAACTCTTTCAAATGTTACCGAGCATTTGCAACTAAAACATAGATGCAGTTAGTGAATGCAGAAAAATATCCAATTTATTTGTCAATCCTTGCACAAAGTTAATTTAGTTAAACGCACAATGTGTCAATTCACTCGCTCACGTTAAACAATAACAAAAGACGTAGTTTGATGATATTGTGAAGTGGCGTGGGAAGTTGTTTTACTCATTTTTAAACAACTACCATAGCTGATGAAAATCTATCTAAAGTGAATCAGGTGGAACTCATATCCATGGATGATGTAATATCAAAGCTTTATTCATGTTCTATTCAGTTACGAGCGCCCACTTCCTTTATCGCTCTCTGACGTATCCAGAATTATAGCAGATAGGCTAGCAACGGCTAGCAGGAAACATACTGTTACGTTGAATAAATTATGGATGTCTCTACATTTGAACTATGTTGGAAACATTTGAGATAATGTACCTATGCAACTCAGCAAAATATATAACATATGTCTCATGTTTTTAGACATTTTAATGCGAAATGTTACATATTATAGCTTTCACAAGTTAATAAGTCAGGTAATTTGCAAATAAAGCATTTTAAAGATATTCTTTTTATCTGACAAATAACAATATCATTAAGGATTATTATGTGACCCCTGTGCTCGTGCCATTTCGCGAAAAGTGGACCCAAGGAAAAGCAGTATCCCTGTTCTAAATATTTTTAAAGAGAAAAAATAATTATCTTAAATAATATGATAATAATTTGTTATGATGGGGTTTGGTGGTCTGACCATGAACTGCTGGCTGAGGACCTTTCTTGCTCGTCAGTCTTCTGTCATCTCTCTACTTTCAACTTGCTAATAACAGGCATAAAATACCCCCAGAATGCTTTAAAAAATAAATTATCATATGCACATATTGTATGCGTGTTTATGTGTCCCTACCTGTGAGGTCTTTCTCTCGGAACTGGATCAATGGGAAAACCATGCTGTCAGCCATCTGGTTGGCCAGCTCAGAGTGGAGCGAGTTCAGCTGGACCGCACAAAGCAGATTATACAAAAATATCAAGCACTGCACGAGAACACAAACACAACATGTACCCTCGCCAAACATCTTGAGGGATTTCAATTTATTTGACTATGTACAGTGACATTTGCTGCCAGTTATTCCCACAGCAATCTGGAGTAACATTTTGAGGGAAATGGGTGCATAACTGCAGACAATGCCACTACTACATCACGAACAGCCCATTTCATGAAGCAAATAAAAAAAACCTGCTGTTTACTCCGATATTGGAAACAGGACCACATATCGCACACAAACAAGCAAATCCTGCTACAATTCTCCATGCTTATCAGCAAGCTACACTCCAACATCTTAACAACATGCAGTTTAATCTGAATGATTTAGCAAGTGCTAAAGTTCATGGGATTAGGGAGAGTAGTAGGCCTAACTCTCACTGTGAAATGAGTTCTCCTCCTCCCGTGTAAATGATGAGGTGGAGGTCAAGTAAACAATCACCTGTGTCCTCTGCGCATATGTGTGCGTTGATATGTGTGCTCTGAATCATTTTGAGTGCTGACTGGGCAGGCTCGTGGACCCCCATGGCCGACGGTGAAAGGCCCATCTGTTTTGTCTATATACCTGAGCATACACACCCCTCCTTCATCCATCCATCCATCCACCCACTGCTTTCTCCCACCAGCCATCTATCCGGTGCGATAAACATCATACCCATCTTGCCATACCCCCTCTTAACGTCAGCATACAATCAGTTCCGGCCTTACTGGGAGGACACTACTGCTCAGGTCTTTTCATTGAGGTCATTCTCACCAGCGTGCTCATGGAGCGCAGGTGTAATATCCTTGTAACATGATAAAGAACCAACCACAGACCCTGCAGCGGTTTATCATCCCTTTCTGCACAAATACACACAAATACACACACATAAAAACAACAAAACTGCAAACGCAAGCCTCACCTCCCCTACAGTTTTGGCGAAGCTCTGCAACGTGGTGATTACCTCTTCATCACCTTTTCCGAGGGCAAAATTCTAGACAGGAGAAGAAGGGAGGGGGAAGAAGTTTAAACCATGAAACTGTATAATGTATAGATCCAGTATAAGCTAAACTGGGGGCTAAGAAAGATTCTTGGCACATCACTTTCATGGAACAAGGCCAAAGATGCTAATTAACCCCATGCTAAGATGCAGAGTTTTAAGCCTTGTGCCGTCCATTTCAGGTCATTGAGGATTTTTCTTCTATTCAACATTCACTCCACAATCTAGAAAGAGTTCCGCATATCTTTCGTTTTCAGCACGGTGTAATGGATCCGTGGTGTTGACATAAAATGGGATGGGAGCCCATGACAGAAAACCAACAGAGATTCACTTCTACTTTACACTTTTTCACCAAGTCTCACATGCAAATTTGGGGTGTGGCAGACACATGCAAAAATCACGGACAAAAAGGTCAGGTGAAAATTTTAATACTGTTGGGTGTGTCTCAACAACCTATTATGGCTGTGCTCGGTTTGACCCTTCTTCGATGCAATCAAATATAAACTGTTGAAGCAAATAAGCAGTGAATTATTTCACCTGCACTAGCTATAAGATGGGATTAAGTCATGGTCAAGGGTGTAGATTTGTTTACTGAGGTGTGGAGGACAAAATTACACGTGTACACTATATATACCAAACAATGATAAAATTGTTTAAAATTCGATCAAATTAAAATTGAGGTGTTCATATTAATGGTAGTATAACAAGCTTGTGTTTAGTCTGAACTCAGGGCAAAAAGGCAGCAACACCGCTGTTCTGAAGGAGACTCTGACAAGCATATCAATCATGTTTATCAACTATTCTCTACTCTTATCTGGACAATAATGGTTGGACAGTCAGAAAAGAAAGTTCAGAGAGACTGCAGTGAGAAGGTCAATCTGAAGCAATAAAAAGTGAGGGAGATATATGTTCCATTATTTCCAATGGAGTGCAATCTTGATAACTGTACTTGTACTTACTTTCTTCTCGTATTCCAGAAGCTGTTGTGAGAGCTGCTCTGTGGCCAAACCCATCTCACTCTGTAGAACACAAATAGAGGAATTATTAAAAATTTGTCCACAGCTACATTTGACATAATGGCGCAGATGGACATGCAGGTGAATCAGAGTTCAAATGAAAATTGTTTTTAGTCATGCATGTTTTCAGGAGAAAAATGAAGCGTTTATTGTGAGTGCAACATTCGATCTTGTGGCTCAATGGGGCATTATCTTCTACAGAGAGCACGGAACAGCCAAGTCATAACCATCTACACCCTGACAGCACAAGACAAGCCTCACATTATTCGCTGCACAACACCCTTGCTGAGTAAATTGTAACGCCACTTAAAAGTGGTTGAAAAGGTTACACAGCTGTTTCCACAAGAGCTTTCAGTAAATAATGATTCATTCATCAGTTTGCACGGCTGATGTTGCAACCTCAACCGTGCAAACTGGTGCAAACTAGTCAAGAACTGAGACTCCAGCATCATCTTCTCTTTAGCGCAAATCAAGACAATACTGAAGTTCAATAATGCAGATGTTCAAACTTGAATCCTCTTCACTAAAATTATGACATTTTCTTGTGTTTGAACACGTGTGGTTGTTTCACAGAGCCACGCAGCTAAGGGAACAGAGTCTACATATGTGCGTCTGTTTGTGTTTTGTTTCATACCTGGGCTCCAAACACCCGCTGCAACGATTGCAGCAGCTGGTTGGTGTAGTTTGTAAGCATCCCAGCATCTTCCTCAAACACACTGAGCAAGGAACGAGCCTGTGGGACAAAGAATTAACGACTCTTTTAATGAATACAACAAAGGGATGAACAGACAAGATGATTGCTAGATAATTGTAAACACAGCCAAAACAATTTGTTTATTAGTCAATCAACAATTAGGTATGAAAGAAAAGGTTACTGCAGGTACAATTCATTGGTTTGAAGCAAAAACGGCAAACCTTCTCTGGTTCCTGCTTCTCAAATGTGAGTAGTTGCTGCTTTTGTCACACATATGTTACTAAACTGAATATTTTTGGAATTTGGTGCTCCTGGTCAGCAAAAGAAAGCAATATAAATAATCTAGACTCAACAAAAATACAAACAACACTTGAAGTAAAAGATCTAAGACTTCTAACACACCCATCAACTACTGTAGATAGATTATCTTGGCAAAAGACAAGTGCTCACTAAGACGGATTTAAACAAGTTTGTGCTCAAAACTTGAGGGAAATAAGACTTGTGTGTGCACAGAAAGTTGTGTGTACGTGTGTTTTACTTCAGCTACTCCAAAAATGGGAGCAAAAACAAAAGTATTGCATTTGTTATTGCTGGATACATTAACTGAATAATCACAAAAATAACTGGCATGAAAATAATTGCTAGCTACAGTAGTAACCATTGATACTAGTCTTGGGCCAATAATAGCTCCAAAGTAGTTTAAACATTTGTTTTAATCACCAATGATAATCAAATGGGTGTGTTTATTACACCAGGACAATACACCTTTTTCATAGCAGCCATTTTGACATGATATAGTAGGATAAACACTGGTGTTTTCAATCATACTATTTAAGGATCCATTCCATTCAGGTTAAACAGACTCAGGGTGCTGTTCTTGTGTATGCTGGCTCACTGGAAAGGCTCTGCTGCACTAAATGGAACAGTAACACCTGTGTTTTCCCCATTATTTCATATCAATATGGCTGCCATGAAAAAGGTATATTCAGGCAGAGCTAGGCATATTGTACATGTTCTGTAAAATGTTCCCTATCCAGTCTAGTACCTGAAAGCAAGTGAGCAAGAGCAAGTGAACCTGATTTAAATCAGGTTTGGTGGGAACTAGAGGTACAAGACACTGACACAGTGAAGGAATCAGTGAAGAGGATGAAGGTTGCTGCAGTATGCAGAGACATATTGAAGAGCTGCTTCGAAAGGAAAGTTAATGCATAATGATTTTACTGCAGACTGGCTATGCAAACTGGGAGAATGCTGTTTGGGTGTAGTTTTTTTTTCAGTAAACAGGTGCAGCAGCAAGGCAGGGCAGATATATCAGAGAGGAACACACCCATCGGCTAAAGTCTGTTTGCATTTCACTTCAGTTAGCTTTGGCCACAGGGGGATTGAGAGCAATTTCACACCAAAGGGAAATCATCTGGAATATTGTCAACTTTGGCTTTGTTTACAATTTTATTTTCATGAGCAACCAGCCCCAGTTCTTCTTTTGGGAAACACTGCATTTTGAAGGAGGAAAACGTAAAGAAAGAAATGACCCTCCAGCATGGGCCGCACTTAAGCAGAACCATCAAAGAGGTCAGCAACAGAGTGATGCAACAGACTGCAAAAAAAAAAAAAAAAAAAAAAAAAAAAATGCAGGCTTCATTAGATGTGCATAATAGCAAGGACTGATCTGTTTTTCACTACACCATGACTGATATCCTTGCACGAGGCCTGGGACTTGGTAAACAACTTTCACACTGCATTTCAGACCTATAAGCATCAAAAAACACATGCAATTCACAAGTGACAGCAGACACTGCTGCCCTGTTGCAGACTATTGACTAATTCCAAGGGAGTCCGATAATGGAAACCCCTCCCACATCCTGTGAATTAGGCCCAGTTCGGCTCCAGAGTGGGTTCTAACGCCGAAAATCTAACTTCATACGACAGTGGAAGACAAAAAGACTGCAAGAGGGTGTTTCCGATTGAGCTATGGTCGTGACATCTTCCATAGTGGTGTGAGTCTGGATGTATATCATAATGTATATCACCTGACAGGGAGAGGAGCCCTGTGACGAGCAGTAGCTTACACCACAAACACACATATGTCGATAATTATGACAGACTGTATAAACTACAACATTGCTGATAGCAGGAAGGCACAACCGGTCCTTCTAGAGATTTACATTCCCACAACAATGTGCCAATTAGGAGCTGTCATCGACCAGTGTAAACAGCCTACAACGCGAACAAGATATTGTCTGAGCTAGTGAGCTAACTTTAGCGCTCGTAACGTCTTTTTATGTGACAGTCGTGTCTTTAGACGTGGCATAACCCACACAGGCCTACCTGAGGACTGTCCTGTAAAGCGTCCTCCAGGAGCAGTTTGTGATGTACGGCCGGCATCTTGTTAGCGGTGGAAGAGGAGAAGGAATGGGAGCTTGAATTATTTAGAGCGTGGACTCGGTTTCCCAGAGATCTCTGCGCGAGTGAGAGGAACACGTAGGAGTTGGAGGCGGGCCCAAGTCTGATCTCATCCACAGCCGTCACGAGCAACTACAGACCACCAGTGAAAGCTAAACTTTAATTTTAAGCTACTTATTTGTACGGATTTTTAAAATTTGATTTATCCTTGTTATGAAGATGTGATTTGTTTCATAGCAAGCCCTCACTAGAAAGTTAGTGGTTGACCATTACAACGGAGGGAGGCTACTATTTTATTATCAACAGTGACCCCATGTGGACTAATTCAGAATTGCAGAGTGATTGCACAACATCAGAGCACATTAAATGTTAATACAATTGAAGGTTCAAAGACAACATCAATTCTTGGCTGACCAAAGGTTAAGCAGACATACAGTTGAAAAATACGTGAGTAAACTCCTGGTTTACTCGGGTTTACCCCCACTACTGCTTGTACTTGGAGTATTTTCATTTTCTGTTACTTTACCCTTTTACTGCATTTTTTTAATGCCTAAGTTATAGTTACTTTCCAGGTTCAGATTTACAAAATACAAATGACTGTATAATAAATTGTATTTTTAGTACATTTTGATGCTAAAACTTTTGTTATTTTAAATGCATGACTCTTACTTGCAACCATAGACTGTATAAAACAGCTTGCAACAGATTATTTTTGCAATGTGGTATCTCTATTTTTGCTTAAATAAAAAATCTGAGTGTTATTTGATATTTTTATATTATATTATAAGCTGAGCAATATGGCTTGTATTTTAGGTTATTATGTGATTGCAATTTATATCTCAATATTTTGCCTTCACAAAATACAAACACTATCACATTTTTGATGAATAATCACCAGTAATGTGGATATAATGATATAATATAATGTTGATATATTGCACAGCTGTATTATATTAATAGATTTTTAATAATGATTTATTTTAAAATAAAGTTGGGTAATTTATGTAAAGCAATACATCATATTTTAAAGCAAATCTTATAATCTGTATGTGAAATGTTAAAGAGTATTTCTGTCTGAAATATAGTGCACAAGCAGAGAGTAGCATCAAACAGGAATTCTCAAGTAAAGTGAAATGATGTTCGAAATACTGAGTTGTGTCTGAAAAATGGAGGTCATAAAAGCCACAGTAATTGCAAAATGAGACATCATCATTTGAGAATGAGACACTTCCAAAATAATTGCTGCAATAAAATTCAAGCCCATTTTGGAGACTATTATGGGTTTCAGAAAGAGCATTGATTCATCCTGTAACTAATTTTCCTTTAAAGCTTTTGGATTTATGATATGTAATTTCATGCCCACTGATACATAAGGGCACCAATTACAACTATTTTTCATCAATTATTCTATCAATTAATTCATAAATGAATCATTTAGATTAAAATGACAGAAAATTGTGATTTTTTTTTTCCTGTATCAAAGGTGATGTGGTGACTATTCAAACTTTATTCAGAGGCATATCCATCAGAGACAATGGTGACGTTTTCATTTACTGAAAAGATGATGAATAAAAGAAACTTACATTACACAGCTTGGCTTGCAGCTTATGGTCAGAATCGTGTGCTCCCCACCACCCACCAACTCAGACTGATCTGCTGATGAATAACACCTGATGCTCATCTGAAATCATTACACACAAAGAAAAACAATACTTCCCCTAGTGGTCAAATCAAATATAACAAATGGCTTCTACAAGAAGTGTCTTCAAATTACTTTTCAGTTCAAAGTGTTTCAATGTACAATGATATAAAATAGAAAAACTTTTTTCCTTAATAAATAATGTACACAATTATCTTTCTGTCAATCAGCTAATTGATTAATCAACTTGATTGTTTCAGTGATACCCCCATTTACATTGGTTTTATGAATTTCTCCAAAATTATGAGCCATTTAGATGCATGAAATTACCAACAGGGCCTGTAGTAAGTGATGTGTTTGTCGTAAGGGAACAGTTTGGAAATTCTTTTGGCAAAATAAACGGATAACGTAGTAGTTGAGAAGTACTATGTGACTTGAAGAGTAAAATTACATCTACTCACTAAGTCCGGGAAACTATCATCATGTCATCATCATCTTGTCTTATTTTGTCTCAGTCATAATTACCAAATTACGTGCAGAACACGTGATGTCCTAAATATTGTTGGAGCTACTGGCTCTCTGATTACTTCACACTTCCTGCAGAGGCTGCACACATCCAGAGAGGAAAATCCATTCTTTGACTGATCCCCTCCTGGATGATAAAGTGAGGATTCACCATGCTGCGTCAGATACTCTGACTGACTATGTTCTCTAATGTCACGTTTTCTCTTTTACTTTAATGTCGACTGATCCACTGTAATTTACCGTACACAGTACACATATACATCTGACAGACCCCCAGTGTTACAAAAGTTAGTGTGAAGATTGGAAGTTGTACTTCTAATGTACACGATGACACAAATATGACTCTTTGTTTTATTTGAACAGATCCTGTTTATTATGGTAAACCTTCAAAGCACTGTCATTCTCTATATTCTGTATTTCTTTGAAAATTAGCTCTTTTTGGAAATGCATTTAAAAAATGGTTTGCAGTATGTTCAATTCAGTATGTTTTAGGGGTGGAAAACTAACAAAAATTATATGACTCAAAGTTGATTGATTTTAACATTTTAACAACACAAAGCTGCATCATATCAAAACACAACACAGACCCAAAACAGCACCAGACAGAGGGGAGAAAGTACTAATCAAATAATACATAAGATTAACTAAGACTAAAAAAGAAAAGGGAAATAACAAAATTGACAATCAACTGAGCTAATAAAAAATAACATGTAAAGTAAATCTGTCAGATATCCACTGTAACACTGTTATATGCACAGTCCTTGAATGATATAGTAAGCATTGAAATAGTGTTCATATGTCTCCTTGCACTGTTGTATCTCTGCATCTGACCTCCTGCATTCAGAACAGTCTCAACAAGATACACTACAGAGAATCTCTGTACATTTACAGATGCACATAACAGCCTGTTGTAAGACACAATTATCAACGTAAGAGCAAAACATTTGAGGGCTGACGTCTGTATTTTTTTATATATGAATTGCTAACTTTTGATGGAGTAATTTGAAAAATAAATACAGGTGTAAATCAAACACTTGATCCTCCTTAAGTTTTGCCCCTTTTGGATCCTTGGTCAGCTTTCTCCTCTCGTGTTTCGTACAACTTGCATATGATAAAATATGTTTTAACCATCTTCAAATCTGGTTTTCTTTTCAACATAGACGAGCCTGCCTCGTAGCATGTACAGGAAACAGGAGAGGAAAAATTTGACTGAGGTTCTGCTGGGTGCCAAGCCTGCTCAACTGTTAATGAAGCAAATGGCAAAAAGGGGCTGGACATATTGTGGAGCACTGGCCAAGAGCCAAACAAGGACGTATGTTGTTGTCACATGTACTTTTTGCGAACAGCCATATTACCTTGTTGTTAGGGAGATAACTTTTTAATATGAAGACAAAATGTGACATTGAAGTTGTCTCAGTTGTTTAACTTGATCCAAGACATTTTATGTCTCAATAATGGCGTAATAGTCTTGTTAAGATGATCATGTCTTGTTTTGTTGTGTCTTGATTATGTAGGCAAGCCGTGACAAGCAGTCAAGCTCCATGCAGCCTGAGCAGGAGCGCATTCTTTCCTCCCCAGTGGATCTGAGTTGTTTAATTGGTTAAGTTGTGGCTCTAAATTAGATAAGGCATTTCAGTACTGACTTTGATAATTAATTGCATTTGCTTACTCGGCTAAGTCTGGGCTATAAAAAGAGATGCTTAATGTCAGTGGAACTAACCTGGATTTAACAAAGCGGTGATTCAGCTGACCAAGGAAACAAACTCTCATGAGAAAGTAAAGACGAATTTTTAGCCGAAGCTTGTGACTGAAGGTTATACAAGCACAAGTAGGCTATACATTTCCTAGAAGTCGATTACCTACTCTTTGTAGAAAAGTAGTGCCCATTGTGTAGTAGTACCCTCTGTGGGCAAATGGTCCTTAAAGGACCAATATGTAAGATTTACTTGGATTTACTGGCAGAATATGGCAAAAAAAATGGAATATAATAGTCATAAGTATGATTTTATTAGTGTATAAGTGTGTATGTGTGTGTATTATTGTCTGGATGGGAACCTGAAATTTGCAACATTCTCGCATATGCACTTGATTCAGCACAGTTGTGTTTGGTGTCACTTTTTAAAGACTTTTTAAAGAGTTGAATTATTATTTTCAGTATTTTCAGAGTTATTGTCAGTTTTCAGTTTTGTTAGGTTGAGGAAAAGATAAGATAGATGCTTTCACTGTGTTAGAAAGGCTTTCTGGCCATCACAAGGACATGTTGTCGAGTACTAGACAATCACAGCACAGTAGGGTGGGACTAGTACAACCCTTGTGAGAGTTGCACAAATCTCACAAATTAGACCCTCTTTCCTGGAGGTTGCCATGTTGCACCGCCTTGTCTCTACAGTAGCACAGAATGGACAAACCAAACACTCGCTCTAGAGAGTAACTTTTTTTTTTTTTTTTACAAGTGTCATGGCCACTGTAGATTCTCCTACAAGCTTGGAAGGGGAGAGTGAGGGTTTGCAATCTGCAAGCTCACCGCTAGATGCCGCTAAATCCTACACACTGATCCTTTCAGATAGCAGCTCGGTGAGTACAGCTGTGCTTTGTGCGAAGTGCCAATATGTCAGTATGCTAACATGATCAAATGGTAATTCGAACAGGTATGCTGGTTACCATGCTCACCATCTTAATTTAGTATGTCAGCGTGTTAACAGCGCGTTAAACACAAAGTACAGCTGTTGATGATGGCAAGCATCGTTATAGCTTTACAGGTATTTATTCAAAAAAACAAAGTAAAAACAAATTGAGTTTTTGACCTGATGATGATGACCAGATCACCAGAGTTAATACAATGAAGACGTGTTCCAGTTTTCACAGAAATCCATCCAATAGATTGACAAAATATTTCACAAAAACACAAAAAGAACATCATAGGGGAACACTAAAATCAGTGGGATTAATTCTCTGTGGTTCATAAATGTTTGCAAATGTTGTCTTAATCCATCTTGTAGTTGTTAACATATTTCAGTCTGGACCAAAGTGATAAAGCGACTAATAGACTGTTATTGCCATCCCTGAAGCCATGCTGCTAAGCACTGCTAAATGTCTGTATTTTTCCTTTTCTTCCAAAATTTTTTGGTGCTATTCCTCCTGAAATATGAATGGATCATATTAGTGTACTAACTGCATATTTGTAAACTGAACAATCCGCCATCTCCCCTTTTTTTCAGTGACACAGCCTCTGCCTGTTACTAGGCTACACACACAGCCGTCTGGTCTGCTGAGTGACAGCAGCCTATTACACCTCCGTTCAGTCCCCTCCAGCAAATGTAGGCACTTATACAGTGTTTTATTGCAGTCAAATTCACAATATAATTGTTCTCATTTGCATTTGTATTCAGCTATACTGGCATTTAAAATGAATGATCACAAGGGAAGTTGTATAATCTGGACAAAAAATTATAGGCATATTATGCAGGATTTTACTAAATAACCAACATATAGACTCCTATAAAGATAATCCCTCTCAATCATCCTGGAAGTGTGTGGTGGTGTCTGTATCTGCAGAGACTCTGCCCTCTGCCTGTATTCTTTCTGTTTCCATTTTCTCATTAATTTGCTGTTTTGGGGGATCAGTCGTTGGGCAGTGGTGTCCGTCTGTCTGTCTCCGTCTCTCTGCTCGCTGTCTGTGAGAGCTGCAGAGAGATATATATATATACACACACAGACAGGGGAGGAGCCAACTATGAATGATGACTAAATTAGATTTTTTTTTAAATAATTGGTTAATTGGTGCAATAGAGGAGCTGAGAGGTGGCTTTTGTTACCTTTTGAAGGAGCTAGGCTAATAATTTCCCCCTGTTTCCAGTCTTCTACTAAGCCAAGCTAACTGGCTGCTAGCTGTAGCCAAGTGGCAACTTCAAAGGCTGAAGAGCGAAGCCAACACAGAAGTGCCAAAAACTGTGGTTCTACTTGATGCTGGTTCCAAAAGCTAGTCAATCCACATAGACTCTCGTATTAAAATGTCCAACTTTACAGCAAAAATAAAACGTTTTCAGCCTGGTACAAAAAACTGTTTTGTTTCTTTATAGCTAATTTCCCCAATCATGACAACGGGATGTGAATTTTTATATAACTAATCCATTCAATTATATTAAGGCTTAAAAATATGCAGGGCGTTCCTGCTTTGAGTGACAGGTCACAGACAGCTAGCCGCTTCATTCAGCTGCCTCAGCTCCACCCACGTGCCACCTCTTTTTCCATTTTTGGATTAGCTGGGAGGTAGCTGTGTCAAGCACTGCCAAGATGGGGACAGCCATGGCCACCACACTGTCCAATATGATACGATACGATACGATACGATACGATACGATACGATACGATACGATACGATACAATATACTTTATTGTCCCCATAGGGAAATTTGTTTTGGACTCATATGCTGCGCACAACATGCCTCCACAGTGTGGTAAAACAAACACCATAATAAATTGCACATAATCCACTAGCTATAAAACTATAAAACAGCTATGGGTGATGTCACAGGTCCCCCGTACAATATTTATTATATTGTCTATGTCTGTAGCCTTATATGTAACTGGGATATATGATATTGATCTTCCTATTTAACTCTCTGCCATGACAGCAACTATTTCTTTTCAAAAACATTGAACTATCCCGTTAAAGTGGATCAAACAGTATTTAATACATTTGTGGAAAATCAACTCTGTACAATATGTACTCATCCTGTTCATCTACTGTTGAATGAATGAGACTTACCAGGATTTTGTGACAGCTTTTATTTACCAGTAAGCAGCATCTTGTAATCGTGAAATCCTGCATGTACCATAATTAGCTTGTCTGGCACAAAAAAACGCAGAGGACAAATTCTGATGTCATTATTGTTTGGAGGCATTTGTCACCGAAAACGTCTCATAACTAAGAATCTTGACTCTCGGCCAGACAGACGTCTTAACATCATAAGATAACACCACTGAGTGAATGTGTGAATTATTTCCCTGGTGGGGAGTGCTAATGTAAAGCATCCCGCCATCGACTCACATGACTGCACTTATCTTGTCAGAGCACACAGCGGCGTGACTGAGGAAGAGGAAACGGCATGTATTGAAATTTATTGGCAGCTTTAAACTGACCTAAGAGTGACCCTCGTGGTTTCATGAAAAGACTGTTCACGGCTGTTCCAGCCTCTTGCTCTCGTGGCTTGTCAAAAGCTCAAACAAGTGTGTGTGTGTGTGTGTGTGTGTGTGCGTGCGTGTGCATGTGTGTGTGTTTTCGTGTGACCCATCGATAGAAAAAGCACGAATAAAAGGGTCCTCTATGTTTGAACACACAAAGACAATTTGGGGATTTTACAGGATATCACACACACAGACTGATATATTGATGTCCCTTAAATGCATTTTTCCCCCCACCTTTACATAAAAAAGGAAGCTCCCTATTGGTTGAGTGCCACCTCACCCTCCGCCTCCTTTCCCCTGGTTTCCCGGGCAACCATGTCAGGGTGGAGGAAAAGAGCAAATCATGTGAGGGCATAGCATCTCTCTCCCCTCTCCCTCCTCGGTGTGTATGTGTGTGTATAAAAGCCTCCCTCTCCATGCTTTCACTTCACTCTCGGCTCTCCATTGCATTGCAGAGATTGACGAGAGGGGGAGAGGGGCACGACTGAAGGAGATCCCCGTGTTACAGTGGGAGACGTTTCTTTGACCTTCACTCTTTTTCACCTCCTACCTCGTCCTCACTTTCTCCCCCAATGTTTTTTGGGTCTCCCACTTCTCTTTCCTCTCCTCCTCCTCCTCCTCCTCCTTCTTCTTCTTTTTCTTCTTAAGCGTCTCTGCTGTGCTTGGACGGTGGCTGCATCGATGCAAAATGGGTTGTGGCAATTCCTCAGCCACCAACACCTCAGGAGGGGGTGAGTGTTTTTAAGGAAAATGTGTCTACATCTCTCAATATATACACATATATATGTGTGTATGTGTGAGTAAGTGTGTGTGTTAATGGGTGAGAGTGTGAGGGGGAGAGTTGTCACTGTATCAGCACCAAGGGGAGAGGGTGTTTTGAATGTAAATGAAGTGTGGCAGGGTTACCCTTGCATCCAGTGTCCTTAGATGTGTGTGTGTGTGTGTGTGTGTGTGTGTGTGTGTGTGTGTTCTCTGTGTGTGCGGTGATTTCATTCATAAATACACAGACAGCATCATGTATGTTTGTGTCAGGAAAAATTATTAATTTTCCCTCCTGTATGTTGATCAGTTTGCGGCATACTGGCTCCCGCTCTGTAGTCTGTGCATGACTGTGTGTGCATATGCGTGCAGTGGTCTCCTATGGGTAGTGGGTCTCCCATATTCTGGTATGAGACACCAGAGTACTGTAGTAGCCTCAGGGATGTACCGCTTTGATAATGATAATGACACTGATACTGTAATTACAATCTACATTGACACAGCAGTGAGTCCTCCATAGATCACCTGTGTTTTTTCTGTGTTCTTTGTTTTTTTTTCTCTCTCTCTCTCTCTTGTGTGTGTTCATGTGTTTGCACCAGTTTCCATGGATTTTGTGGATGAAAGACAAGCAGTTTCAGTGACATTTACCCGTCTTTTGTCTCCCCACTTGACTGATGCTGGTCGTGCTTGTAAGCAGGCGGTTTTGAAATACTCCATCAATGGCCAGGTTTCATTCATAAAGCCTGGAGGACACATTTGAATGGAGAAAATACTGCATCTCGTGGCTTTACTGAACCCCGTCCAGATATTCTGCTTTTTTTTTTTGTGGCTTGTCCTCAAATAACACACATCTCTCTTAAGGCTGATTCAACCTACCTGTTTTAAATTATTCTGAACAAATCTCTGGGCACAACAGTCAAATTGAGGTGATAATTAGATTGAAGTATCTGCAGGATTACCTCACCACCACTGCCCATTAAGGCAGTATGGTTTGTGCTTGTGTAAATGTGGGTGTGTGGGCGCTTGCAGGTACCTAATCAGTGCTTGCCAGGCATGTTAAGGGAGCCACAGTCAGCTACTAGAAAACGTGACCTACTATAGTGCTATCCTCAAATTTGGTCGACTTCGAAGTCAAATCACGTCTGAGGAGATGCTTGAGTTTGTTGTGGATGTGGCTTGTTTTTTTTGTCTTTGAAGGGCAGCAGCTGTGTTCATTTCTGTGCAGCAGGTCTTTTCTTCTCCTTCTTAGAGGTCAGCGATCAGCACAATGTCAAGGACGTGTGACATCCTGTCACTTTGACAAATGTGGACTAGTGGCTGCACTCATTTGTCCATGCCAGCTGACACCAGGCCAAAGTCAAGGGACACTGACACTGTTATTTTCTTAAGAAAGAAGCACCTCCTGCTCCTATTTTTTTTATTTATTTTAACCTTGGATGTATAATTGTGTCACTGCATTTTTTGTTTTATAGTATGCCTAAGTGTTTATTTGGTAGCAGTAGTTTTACCCCACCTGTTTAGCATTCATAAAAAGAGTTAATAAACTGTTTATAACACATAGTGTTGTTCTGAGCAGATATAACTTATTAATGTATTGTCAACATCCTTTAACTCCTCCTATAGTGGTTAATATATTATCGGGCCAATATTGGCCAATATATAAATGTGTATGTATATTCTGTATAAAGAATATCACCTCATATATCAATATCAGAACTTATTTTCTCACTAATAGAAAAATCCAGCATCGCTCAGGCCTTAAAACAAATATTAATGGATGACAACACAGTAAAAAATGTTCTAATAATATAAAATACTATATGTCCTTAATTATTGTTACATCTACACATTATAGGGTGGTATAAACCATTAATTAATGATGTTAGTTACTGTGTATAAATGTTAAATATAGGGATTCATATAATGCAATGTAAAGTGTTCCCAAAATATTCTTCTGAATAGCGGCACCTTCTATTTTATATTATTCCTTTAACTTAAGATGTATATTTGTATATTCAGTTGCAATAATCTAAAATATGTCTTCACTGACATTATAATTGTTTTAAACTTTAATAAAAATGTAACAATGTCTTTATATCTACATATGATTACATTACAGTCCGCTGAAGTGTTTACATACTGCCTGTACATGCAGTAACTGTCTTTTTGCTTCCAGGCGGTAACAAAATAACCACATCTGAAGCAATTCAGGAAGCTTAAAAGTCATACAAGAGTGTTTCAGTTTCAAGCTGTGGTCTTAGCAAACTCAAATGATCGCCTCAGTGCACTCTCTATCACATTGCTCATCCCTAGTCTTATGCACCCAGATGTGCACCCTTGGATATGAATGAGCTTTTGTCCAGCTACTGAATAGGTCCCTGTGTCATGTCAGCAGACTCAAACATTTATCGCGGAAAAAAAGCCCCTCCGTTCCTTTTTTACAAGGATGAAGTTCCCTGTAGTCCTGTTTCATGTAGATCCTCCAGTTTTCTACTATTACATGTTATTCTTGTAGTGTTCTTTTCAAAGCACATTTCTACAGTGACAGAATGGAGTACGGCAGGAAAAAACTATTGAATTGAGGCTTTTGTTCTCCTGCTGTTGTCAATATGATACTGTACATTGAAGCAGGAAGTTAGATTATCCCCCAGTTGAACGTATTATGATCTCATTTCTATTCAAATCAAGTTCTGTGGACTGCCCGTGGTTCAGCAAAGAATGAGCTGTTGTCAGACCATAAAAGAGTCAAACAACGCTGGGATGAGCACGACGGGTGTCATGTGGAATTGAGGCATTTTACACTATATGTCATTTTACAACATGTGCCCTGTAAAAAGCCACTTGGTCAGAGAGAGTAAGACACTTGTATACTGAAAAACATTTTTGTGGCTATACTGCAAACCTAAGCAATAACCCAAACATGTTACACTGAAGTATAAACTGAAGGAAATTTTATTGTGTCGTAATTTGTGTTTTGAGCTGTTTTTATTTTTTGTTGAAAAAAAAACTGTGAAGGCCAATCTTGTGACAGGCGTTGTAAACTTACTCCTATCTACTTGTTCCTATACAAATAAATTAAAACCATGAAATAATAAATAAATAATGAAAATAATATTTGCATCTTAATGAACTAAGACTATATAAGATAAACGTGTTCATTCTGAAGAATGGTAATAGATATGCCTTTGGCAATCCTTAGGAGGCTCACTAATTTTAATCTCATTAAAAGGTAGAGAAAAAAAAACTATACACTGCTATTCCACTTCCATTTCCTTTAGACTGCCAAAGGGTAAAATATACCTACAGATTTTCTTCAATTCAGGTCTCCACAAATAAAGACTGCCCACACCCATGCAAGTAAAGTGCCATGTTGGGGCATGTAAAAGCAACTCATTGCCCAACTGGCAAGTGGTAAAAAAAAATCATAAACTAGTCTGATTATCAATTAATCGTTAAAGTAAATTTTCATGCAAAAATGGTGGAAAATGGCTGAAAATGCCTCTCAAATATGCTTTTCTCTTCTTTATATCATATTAAATTGCATATATAAGTGCATGCAATGCATGTAGATTGGTAATATGTATGCAACGAGCAGGTGTGGATTAAACAGTTTGATGACATGAAGTGAAAGTGAAGAACCAACTGCTGTGAAGCACAGCTACAAGTTGACTACACTTATACCATTGCCAGTTGACAAAAATACAAAATAAAAGCATTCACAGATTTTTTGGTAAAAATTTTGCACTCAGTCGAAACTTATGAAACAAGAGCTTACCATTGTCCGGACAGTGGCAAGCCCCAGTCTCTTACTTTTCCTATAATTATGTTAATTCAATTTTCAATTTCAAGAAAAAGACAGATTTTAAAAAGTGGCGATTTATACCTAAACACCTTTATGTACCCTAAACGCAGCCATTTTTTCACTTTTGATTTTGCAGGGTTAGATAAATATTGTGTGTTGCTATTGGCAATGCCTTTTGTCAACTATCCTGCGTGATAGAGCTGCGTCATAAGTCATAAGGCTAATCTTCATATAGATAAGACAAAGAAAGTTATGTGAGCAAATCAGGCACTAGACTTGCTCAGTGCACTGAGTGAAAGAGAGGCTGGTGGCCAGTTTCCTCTTGGATCTATGATCTTCTCTAAAAGGACTCTGTAACTTGGTTTTGTTTTAAAACCATGACCAGCAACAAAAGCTTCTTTTATTTCCTCTCCAAATGTCAAAAAAGGTGAACTTAGGCAACAACACTATGGCAGCTCTGAGGGGACATATGTATTAATTGGATTCACTGTCACTAGAAGTTGCAGTTCAGCACCTGCATCTCAGACCAAAATAAATGTACTCAGTAACATTTGGGGAAAAAAGCAACATCTGCACATCTAAACATAGACTGCTCACAAAACTAAGATCAAATTGTCAAACCAGGCAGTACTGATAAAATATAAATCAACATTCTGTTAGTGCATTGCCTATTTCTTGCATCAAATGTTCACTGTTAAGTTGTAATATAAGACTTGAAAGTTTGCTCACCAGGCTGCCATGTTGAAGGAGGTCCGACTCACATGCACTGACATGCATGATAGCACGCCTGAACCTGCTATCAAAACAAGACAAACCAGAAGCTCGGAATAAAACTCACACTCACAATAGCTGTTTGCTGACATCAGGTGAGGCTGAATGTGGTTTATAGCACCTTTAAAAATGAGAATTTCCCTGACTTTCTCGGTTGACTTCAGCAGCCTGCGAATGGATTTCTAAGTAAAGGATGATGGTTTTTCCGTGACAGTCCAAAGGATTTGACTTTTACGAGCGCTTCCAAGTGCCTTGCCTCTCTTCAGCTCCCCTACAGCACCAGAAGTGTTGCAAATATTAGCTTAGACAGAGTGCACTAACAACAACAAACAACAGGCACCCACCACAAAACAAGCCTATCTTTACTTACTTCATCTATCACCGTGATACCAGTTAATCAGTCTCATGTATGTCATGTCATGTCATGTCACTGTTTTGGCCGATGCCAAGAATGCTCGCTCATGCCTACTAAACTGTGACAAACCTACTACAAACTGAGACTTTTTCGACTTGTAAAATTATGTTTTACATCGACAAACAACACGTGTAATTCATACATTTCATATTAATTCATATTAATTTGGGGACGCATCGTAAGGGGCGTTACGTAGGCCTTCTATTTGGGCTGTGTGGCGTACACGCAGTTCTTAATTTGGCCCATCCAAATATCAGGATGCTCACTGGCAATATTTTTTCAGGGGTGGTATAAAGCATTGAATTTTGATAGATTACATCCTGAGTCCTGTGTGAGATTAAGTTCAATTAACAAAAGCACCTTGTTTTAGGTTAGTTAAAGCTTGGGAGTCGATTAAATCTTAATAAAAGAAACATTTTGTGTCTCAATCAATTCAGCGTTGACCTCTTCAGGCCTTGATCCTTCCCTAACCTTAACCAAGTGAAATAACAGCCAACACATAACCATTAAAACTGTGCTTTAGTTGCCATTGTTTGGTGTGAATATTTTGCAATTAAAAGATTTCATCATTATGCTGATAAAAATAAAAAAAAAGATTTATATTCAGCCATAATAAAGGTGTTCTGATGTAGGCTAGATTTGTCTTTTGTAAAGCCTCCCATGTCCCTAAAGCCCTGATTACAGAAGGAGATCCATGAAAATCTCTCAGGTACTCTCATGGTGTACTCTCCAAAGCTAACACCGCCACAGCTGAGGGTCCACGTCTTCCCTGCTTTGTCTCTGAGCAAATAAAGGAATGTTACCAGTGCCATCTTAAGTGTTAGCTATTAAACTAAATGATTTCTGTGACATTTCTGTCACCCTGCGACAGTGAGGAAGGAGCTGTTATACAAGTCATATAAGTGGTGTGGGATTTATTGTAGCGGCTGTGTTGTCTTTGTTAATACAGCGTTTTCACATCCCATAGCTGTTGAATGAATGATGGCCTATTGAAAAAAACTGTTGTACAGTCAATGGAAGGCAAATGCACTCAGACTGGTCATTCAATACTCAACGCAATGAAAATAATTAATCTTTTTTTCTGTCTTTAGGGCCAGCAGAAGTCTCCAAAGATGTGTAAGTACATCACTCCTTTTCTAACTAAGTATTTATGAAGCTTATCGTCTGCAGCCTTCAGGCTTCACTACATTCGGATCACACAGTACACCTACACAAAAGAGCTTTATATGTCCATCTATGCAGTATTCATGCATTATATGTCTGTACTGTGGCGAAGTGCCCACACTGGACACTGTGCTGGTGTTATACAACTGTAAATATACAACCGTTTTACAGTAAAGCACGTTGAAAATGTGGAAGTCAAAGCGTTAATTGGTCTTGATAAAACAAACACACACAAAATTAAACAAACAAACAAACAAACAAAAAAGCCCTGTGATCAAAACAAAAATTCAAGACACAGGGTTGGGAACAGCCATCACTTTCACACTGATTACGAGACAGGAACAAAATGTGTTGTTCTTTATTTGCTGTGATGATTGTACACAGCAGTAAAAACATTTTCATTTTCATTTTACATCACATGCTTTAATTTCCTCTGATTGAAAAGGTTCTTTATGTATATGAATTTATTTATGATAATAAGATTGGGCAAATTCTTGAGCAAACATTTGGTTTACTTTAATTTGCCCCCCTAATAATTAAAAAAATATTTTCTCAGGGTTCAGTAAGTCATGTTTTTGTTTTCCCCTTGTATTTTTAATTTATATAATATTCAAAGTTTATACTTTATTGAGAGATATAAACTTAAACTATAAATGTTTGTGATGTCTGCATTGACTAAATATTTCTGGGATACTGCATGTTGAAGATGGACAGAAAATGAAAACTCAGAGGGAACATAGTGTATCCAAAATCATTGCACGAACACAACTCATTTTCTTTTGTTTCACACGAGATATTGAACCTTGCAGTTGTTTTCTTCATTTTATTTGGAAATGAATTATATTTGTGAGTGTGAGTATGATGTTTAGATACTGTTTGTTGGCAGAATGACGACTTCTAGTCCTCCATAGTTTGATAAATGCAGTAAAAGTTATTTACTGTAATATTATCTGGTTCCTGCTTAGCACAATCCACCACCAATACTGAGAAACCAAGAGAAGAGAGAGCCAGTAAAAGCAATGAATAGATGTTTGACCATGAAACTACAGTATTCACTGGTTCTTCTTTTATGAAACCTCTCTTTTAAACTTCTCTTTTGGTATTAAGAAAAAGATTCCTCTGGCTTTAGAGGAGAGCACCGATTGTTCTTTGCCATCTACAGTTAAAATCTATAAAAGCTTAGGGAGGGGCAGCATTTCCAAAGCATTTCCTGGAAGCAGTGAGAGTGTGTGTTTCTGTGTGAGTGTGTGTGTTTTTGCACTGCACATATATGTCCTTGATTGTGTGCATGTGCTCCTTGATAACCATCTGAGCCGCCAGCACAGGACCCGTGAGAGCTGACAGCAGCACACTACTGACTCACCAAAGCTAATCACAGCTTCCTAAGACTGTAGTACACAGCAAAAACAACATACGCACGCACACACACTCTCTCAAACTTAGAGAGATTACTAGTATGTGTAGTTCAAGGCTGAGGGAATAATACACCACAAAAATGAAATTTATGTCAATATTTTGCTCACACTGCTGGAAAAGTAACACACAGTGAATCAGTTCAGTTTCTTATTGTTGGCTTAAAAAACAAACAACAACAAAAAGAACTGAGGTCATTGGATGCTGGTTATTCTGTAGTATCCCTCTAAACCTGCAACAGAAATCAGCAATTAGTTGCTCAGAACTCCCAAAGGGAATTTGGAAATATTTCCTACAGGGCTAATGCAGCATAGTTCAAATGTTCTGCAGCTACTGTACGTGGTTTCACTTCCACAGTCCGGTGCGTCCTGCCTCTCGTTAGTTTGTTTATTTGTGAGTTTTTATGTCCGCTGTGCTCCTAAGAGCTGACCTGACCTGTGCTTCTTCTCTCAATCAGGACAGAAGATCCCTCGGCAGAAGATGAGAAAAGAAGGTATTTAGGCTCTTTTTCTCCAAAATTATTTCAATTTAAGTTCAGTTTTTCTGGTGCTGTTGGATTTTGGATAATCAAAAATAGCAAAATACAGTTCCTTGCTTTGTTGCGTTTACATTATGGAATAAGTCTTTTGTATGGATTTTGACACATCTCAGTAGGAAAAGCTCAGGTGTAAATAATGAAATGAATAATGGCTGAATTCCATTTAGCTGGCTCATTGTCAGTGCTATACTAACACCTGTGCTTCTCCTGCTATTTCAAGTGAAAAGGTCAATAGTCATAGTTAGAAGTTATGAAAAGATGTTACTTGCATGCAAGCTAAAGTCTAAATTTCGCCATAAATATTATTAGTAGTAGTTATTCTAAATCAGTGGCTTGCAAACTGGGGTCTGGGGACCAATAACGGTGCTTGAGTATAGTGTAGGGGATCCCCAACAAAAGAAGGAATACAATATTTTAACTTTTCTCACATTTTTTGGCAGTTGGAACAACAATGAAAGAAATTGGGTTTGCCATTTTGATAAAAATCACAAAGGGATTCCTAGAGACAAAATCGGCTCAAATTAGGGGTCTGTGATCTAATGTGCATCTATTATGGAGGTCCTTGACATCAAAAGTTTTGGAACACCTGTCCTAAAGTACCATTATTATTACCAGTATTTACAATTGTTTTAATTGGCAATAACTGATAATACAACAGTGGATGGATGGATTGTGAAAATATCAAACCAACCAGCTTTTTATTAAATTGGAACACATTATTCTTGTAACTGCGTGCACCAGCCATCTTAATGTAATTTTATAATAGGTGCTGGGTGTTCCACTATCTACAGACATCACATTAAAACCATAACACCTATTTCTAATCATTTAATGTCAAGACTTTTAAAAACAAAATGCAAAACTCAGAAAATAAAAAATGCAAGACACACCTTACTGTCAATTAATTGCATATGCAATATCATTTGTTGGAGAGGTGTGGTATCTTCAGAGAACAGTTAGATATGAAGAGCGAATGCATTCAACATAATTCAGTCATTTGTCTTCTACATTGTTCTCCTCTTCTCTCAGGAACTATGGTGGCGTGTATGTAGGTCTACCAGCAGACCTGACCACTGTGGCCGCCAGTCAGTCCAAGTCCACACGTAAAGGTAAACATCTACAATATAACGCTGTACTGTACGTCCCATATTCTGGAAAATGAGCATCTCTCAATAGAAAATTACGGACACTGCTGGTGTGTTGCACTTTGGGCTATATTAAGATGGTGCCTCTGACATTGATGAGCATCTTGTAGTGAAGCAGCTCAGGGCGTAGAGAGAAATAATCCCTAGTGGCTGAGCCACCACCCCATGAAGCCACATGCCTGCCTGCAGCATTTAGTTTTATTTGACCTTTATTTTTGAGAAGGTTGTGAAGATAAATACGGTTCCAACATTTCATTTGATAATTTTTTAATTTCTATTTCCCTGCAATATAATAACCCTCAGGGGATATTCTTTGCTCCTGTGCTGCATGTTCGAATACACTGTATAGTGGCACTGGCTGAATTGACCCACGCTTATGTAACTTCCTTTCTATGTAACTTTATACGGAAACAATAAAGCAAGGACTAGTATGATGAAGTTACAATAAGCAAGCAGCTACCTTCCTGTTGCATTTTGCAGTCTTTTCCTTTCGTTATGGTTGTCCTTATACTCATAGAGAATTCATATGATAATGAATTGATTTGTTCCCGTACGCTCTATAAGAGGATTGGACAAGTATTGGCTCCTTTTTTTTCCACTGAGGTCTCTCAGTTCAAACTGCTGGGTAGAGTGTGTGGGTGTTTTTGAACACAGTCTTGACACTGAGATGGAAACACAAGAGCTAGAAATTTGTCAAATAATTATCCTATAAATAACCAGGCACTGATTCTGTTTTTTCCCCTTTTTTGCAGACTAGCAGCTGCTAAAGGGAACAAAACACAGGTACTCTAAATATACACATGGATGCTTGTTCAGCTCTCAAAGGGATAGTTCATATTTTTTGAAGTAGGGTTGTATGACATACTTATCCATAGTGAATGTTAGACGGCAGTTGTAGTGTAGGAGACTAAGAAATTTTCTACAGTGGACAGGGTCAGCAGCAAATGTATTTTAGCCACCCCCCCAAAAAAATCTGTATTAGTTTAAGCATACGTTATATTTAGTAAATTTTTACCCCTTTACCTTGCCATCAGACAACCATTTCCATGGCTGTTGCATAAATCAGATATTGCTCTCTCCATAGCAACCAGACTCGTTTGGCAAAATCTGTCATTTTACTTCGCAGAACACTGGAGTCTGTTTGTGTTATTTTGACTTAAAAGGTTAGTTTTTTCAGGGCTGACCGCTGGCATAAACTCTTTCATAAACTCATAAAACTCATAAGCGCTGCCTCTTTCCTGTTAATATGGTTTTCAGACACCAGTGTCTTTTGTTGAGATCCTGATTAGGTGAAACGCTGCACACATAACCACTGGTGGGTTAGATTTCGAGCCTGACATTAACCACTGGAAAACCATGTGATTTGAGTGTTACAGAGAGTTCAAGAGAGAAAAAGAAAGTGCTTGTGGATGAGCTTGAGAGAGGTTAGCAAATGAATATGGACAGAAGCATCTACACAATATAAACTTTCTTTGATCATGCATGATGTTACTCTGCAATTCTGTGGTTTACACTGCAGACTGGAGTCTCTGAAAATTCAGTCATTATCTACTCACCCTCATGTCCACTGAAGGTCAGGTTTAATTTTTTTTGTCCACAAAACGCCACTAGAGTTTCACAGGAAAACAGAATGGAGAATTTCCCAGACAGTTTAAGTGGACGGTGACCAGTTTTCAAATGGAAAAAACAACTGAAAAATAATAAAAATGACTTATTTCTGTGAACCTTGCTGTCCTGGCATTTGGTATGGTATGATATGGTATGGTAACTTGCTTGCTTTACTAACTCAGTGTGCAGCCATGGTAACACAGGTTAGCGACCAAGCAGAGAGCAAGAAATCAAACTGGTTCTAATGAAAAATGTTGCAGCTAAAACTGATAATACATTTATGACTTTCTAGCCAGCTCGCTAAAATTACTGTGGCAATGTTCTGTTTCATTAATTCAAAATCAAAACACAACTTTAATGTAGGAAGAAAATAGTAATAGATAAGTAGAGTGTGTGTATTCACTTAGTTATGAGTGTAATTTGGTGGTTGCGCTGGGATGTTTTTTTGGGCAACAAACAAAATCTTATTTAGGGCCAACAAAATCCTTATTAATGGCAGTTTCCTGTTGGAAAACGGCTGTCTGACTGCAAGGTAAAATAGAGAAAATATTCTAGATATAGCATACTCTTAAAGTAAAAATGAATTTTTAAGGTGGCTAAAGTACATTTTGGTGCTGGGTGGTATTCCTCTCTGTTTCAAACTGGGGGCATGTCGACAACCATCTACAATAGATAATAAAGTAGCTCATACGACCCCACTTCAAATGATGCAAACCATCCCTTTAACCTGCTCTTCTGTATTTCTCCTCTGGTACAAAGACTCGCATGAAAGCCAATGACTCCGTCCTTTGTCTCGACAGGATCCTGCATATTCATTCACATAGAGACACTCACATTACAAGCAGAGAGCATGTAAGTGCTCTGATTCTGGCTCACCACACACTGAATACAGTCTCAGGCTTTAACACTCTCATCGAGCGGGGATGTGGACAGCTTGCTGGGGCTCAGAGGACCCTGCCTCGAGGAGTCATGGATGGCACAGCGGGGGGCATGCAGGGTCGCACAGTGGAGGTCTGCATACGGCATCCATCATCACCTTTCCCTTTGCAAAAAAAAACAAAAAAAAAAGGAGAGACGGGCATCGAAGCAGACAAGCACCCACCCTGGGACTGGCAGCTGTGGGCGGTGGCAGCGGGCATTGTGACAGCCATCTTGGCTTCTCGGTCACGGCACTGGAACGTTCTCTTCCTTTCTCAGGAGGAGACCGGGGACCCAGCCAACTCACTAACTAACTGTCTGGGACTCACACACATTCCCAATAGCCCTCTGCAATAATAATCACCGCTCAGTTATTTCTCCAAGACGCCATCAATGATTCATTGTGTGGCTGAGTTAGAGAGACAGAGAGAAATCAGAGTTTCACAGACAGGCAGCGAACACATTCCTGTTAATTTGTCACAGAACATCTCAGCGTTATTGAAAATAACATTGATTTCAATCAGGGAGATACTGCTGCTGCTGCAACAGAGATGTCTTAAAGTGACATTTATTATAATCATGGGTCCAAATGCTAATAACAAAAACAACAAGTCAAGAGTGTTTTAATCTGTGTCCCAAAATGTCCTGGGTGCGTCAACCAGGTCGTACCTGGTGTTGTCACTTAACTTGTGCCCCAGACTGATTATGTAACATCAGCATATGACTCATGATACTTAGAGGATCTCTCTGCCTCTTTCTCTCTCACTCATGCTCTCTGCAGCATGTTGTTTTTCCCCCGAAAGAGCTCTGATTCTAGAGCTTCTGGGTAATTCACACAGCTCTTATAATCTTTCTCAGAAGCAGAAGTGTCGCACAGTTTGTTCGTATCTCACCGCATAAATGTGATTTAAGTGTAATAGCAAAAAAAGAGTGTCATTACATTCAATTCAGTTGCAAAAAAAATGTGAACAAAGGAAACATGCAAAGAGAGACAGAAGTGGTGATTTTGTTTCATCTTGTGTTTGCCGTTGCTTTGTAACACCTGATTTTATTACAATCTATTTTATACATTATGTACCTTACTTTATTGTGAATGTTTTTGTTCTGTATGTAATCCGTTGAAGATAAAGCTGGTGCTATTTTTCTTATTCTCAACAAATCCCGGGAAAAGACTAAAACCAGCTGTGTTTTAGCGAGAGAAAAGGTTCTCATCATCACAAGGTCCACTAACTCTGAGCTATCGAGGCTATCAGCCACGTCTTGTGGCTCTCCGTAGCTGATGGAGTTGTTCTGTTGTCATGGAGATAAGTATGCAATTTGGTCATATAATAGCATGTAGCTTTGTGGTCATGTTTATTTTAATCAAAGTGCTACTTCTGAAAGGTCAGGACCGAGCCTCCAAACTAACCAATATTTTAGTGCCACGATCTTCAAAGTGGGCGATCCTGGGGTGTCTCAGGAGCACCTCAGCAAATTGAAGGGGAGATTAATTCAGATCATAGTTCATATGTGTGTATTATATACATATACTGTATATATATATATATATAGCTTGTTTGTTCCAAGTAAATTCATATAAAACCATGGTTGGGTCAGATTACTTTGAAATGTAGTCAGTCCCTACAAATTATATTACAGGTTTTGTAATTAGTGGCATAATCCAGTGGATTACATAAAAATGGAATCTCATCTGAATACATTTCTTCAAAATAAAACATTGAAAATATTGCACCAATGCCAAAAAAAAATGGATGCAGACACAAAAATCTGAGTTCCACAATTATAAATTTTTCTTTTCAAAAATCTCAAAACATTTTCTGTGCAAATAAAATGCATTTTTGCATTGTTTTTTTTGATTTGTTTTTGTGGAACGATTATCTAAGAAGCCCCATATGTCAGACGTGCTTTGAATCAGTTGTGTAATACAGGTCACAAATATATAATTTCATTTAAAAAATGCTCACTAATTTCCTAAAACAACTGGGCACAATAGCTTTTTAGCAAATGTTACTCAAACAGGAGTCAACAGTGCATTTGTTGGGGACTATTTTCAGCTGTGGATTGATACACATTTGGTTCTCCTGTGAGCATTAACAGCTGTTTGTGCAGGGCTAAAAATAATCTGTGCCCATGTTCATCATATTGAAGGAAAATGTCACCCACTCCAACAGTCTGGCTCATTTCAGTAGTTTTTGAACAACAGTGGAGGTCTATGGTACAGAGAATTAACTGAAATCAGGTTTTGGCTTTATTATGGCTATATATTTGTTAGTAGGAACAATTCATTGTTGGTTTTGGCATGGGATTTGTTTATGGTAAGAAAATATGGAATACCACCAGTCTTATTTTTGTAACAACAACAACAAAAAAATCACCAACCACGACAAAGAGTCCCAAGAGAGAAAAAAAAAACAAAACACATTACAGCTGGGTGGTCATTAGGGGCCAACGTCATTTGTCAGCCAGGCTCTTGACAGTTCTTTCTTCTAATGAATGTACAACATCCTCCACTCACCCGGACCCTAGAGGAGACTGGAAATAGGCCAACTTTAAACACTTGAGATTCAAGAGATGTTCTTTCCGCACTACACGAAACACTTTATATGCCTGTGTGTGTAGCCTCGACTGACCAGTCACATAAAAATAGGGACTTACTTCACCACGCCTGAACACAAGCTTACTGTTTACTGTTTGTCTTCTGTAGAGAGTGACGCCCACTAGCTGCCGAGCTGTGTCGCCGGTTAGCGGTCGCATCAGTACCAAGGGATTTCATGTAGTGTCTTTTAATTGCAAGCCATTTGTCAGCTCACACTGTCACTGCGTTTACATTGTTCACCTGTGGTAGAGGCAGAATATACTGCAGATACAAAAAGCTGCTTTATGTACTGTGTAGTTTACAGCATATATGAAAAGAGCTGCAGGATGCCGGCGGCACCGCAGCACAGATTTGATCAGAAACCCACCTGAGACATTATATTTTTGGTGTCCCTTTTCCTTGATGTCTACATTTCCTCCCTGCTGCTGCCTCAGCTTCCCTGCGTGAGTCCCTACCGGAGGCCTTTGGCTTTGACAGCGTGTTGTGCCGCCTGTCTCTCCCTCTTTTATCAGCCCCTCTTTGCCCTTTATGGTTGTTCCTCCTGTATATGATGAATGTCATTGCCTTTGCCCTATTCAATTAGTCAAACAGGGACAAGCGGGCAGAATGTGGATGAATAACACAGTCTGAAGTGAAGCCCTCTGCATTAAAATGTCGCTGTGGCACATTGTGGTATAGCTGTAAAAAGCTGTGCAGCACAGCATTTTGTTTGTATGTGGTCGGTGTGGGCTGTGCTTAGACAAGTAACATGTCGTAAAGGAGTAGCTTGACATTTTGGGGAACACGTTTATTTGCTTTCTTACCAAGAGTTAAGGCTCAGTTATGCTCAAGATTGGATATTTCATCCATATTTGTGCACCTTTTCCACAAGCTTACAGATATGGACGGACCAGTACCACTGGTCTTTGTGGAGCGGGTTGGGGGTCAGTGTGGCAGTGTAGCAAATAGTTCAAGAGAGACATGGCCACAGGACACGACAAAGAAGTCTTAAAAATCTCCATCCACATGTCACGATGTATTTAATGGCCGTTCAGCCCAATGCCGTCCGTCTATAGTGCTGCATCTGCTTTTGCCTCCTTCTCAAGAGGCACATTATTACAACCTCCTCCAGCAGCGTCAGACTTCCTTCTTCTTCTTTGGGGTAGTGCTGCCTGATGGAAAATACAGCAAAGTATCTTGTGACTTTAAAATTATTATATTTTAAGCAAATTATTGCATATTCTGAAGCAACCTGAGATGGGACCAGGATGCTACACTGAATGGCAAAACTGACCTTTAACATAGAGTAAAATTATAGTACATATATGACAATTCATGTACATCTAGCAACACTTCTGTGTGGTAGCGCACTCTAGTGGATATATTGGTCAGAATCCATGCCAACATAAAGGATGCATGCATAGGGGTTACTTTGTTTGAAACAGATGTATCTATTTTCATAACCAAAGGGGCCTTTAGATGAGAATACTAATGCCAGTGTCGTGTCTGTATGCTAAATATTGAGTTATCTCCAGCAGTTTGCTTCGCTTAGCACAAAGAATGGAAATGGGAAAATAAAAAGCCTGGTTCTGTCCAGAGATAACAAAACCCACCTCAGCCCAACTCCAAAGCTCACAAATTACAGTTACTTCTTCTTCTTAAGTTGCATTGTTTGGAATGGATGCATCTAATTTTGTACATAAAGGGAGCATAAATGAGTCTTAAGATGAGAAGATGGATATCACCTCATGTCTGTACGCTAAAGATATAGCTACCCCCAGCAGCCGGTTAGCTTAGCTTAGCACAAAGACTGGAAACAGGGGGAAACATCCCACCTACCAGCAACCCCAAAGCTCATCAGTTACAGTTCCATCTTATACCTTGTTTGTTTAAGCTGCAGAAAAGCCACAGTGTGAAAATGACACATGGTTTTATGCTGAATTAGGCCAACTAGCTGGTTGTAGCTTCATATTTAGCCACTGGACAGACATGAGTATTAAGATATTAGCACGAAAGCGAATAAGCCATTTCTCCAAATCTACTTCTTTAATGTTTTTGATCCTTCAGGTTATTGACTGCTTGAAGTCAAAGCAGCTGTGAATTGTTTTAATTATTTATATTCACACACTGGAAAAGACATGGAGTTTAAAATAAAAACCCACCAGCGTCTCTTTAAGTAGTCGACTGCTGTACGATAAAGAGGTAATGAAGGGTGTGATTGAGTTGTTCAGTGATGTTGCACACTGAAAATCATGTTTTACAGGCTATTTTCTGTCTTGAGTGTTCTGCCTGTCTTTCATTCACACATTTTCATCATCTTTCACACACAAATTACCTGCTCATCAATGTAAGTGTCCATGCACTCCTTCCTCTCATGAGGAAAAAAAAAACCCTCAACTGCCTCTGTGAAACTCATCCATGATAATCTGATTCAATTATTTATGATTAAAGACTTTTATATTGTCCGCGCACAGCTGTGGTTATTGATTGTGGTTCTTGTTGAAATGTATCTGCCGTTTGTAATCAATAAGCTGGAGACTTGAGGGATTACATGTGTTCTTAGCGAGTGTAACAGACACCCTGTCTGACAAAATCAAGCGAGGATTGCTGAGGAGAACATTTGTCATTATTGAACTGAGGGCCTCTGTACCGTCCGCCTGCAACATGATCAATCACAGCTCCATCTCGGTAATTGACTGTGTTGGGAGTGCATGGAGGAGAGTGAAGGAGGAGTGGAGGAGCGACGTTAACTCTGTCCTGCCTCTCGTCGCACAGCAGCAGTTTAAGCCCCTCCAGTGATTCCATGTCTTATTATGCAGTAGGTGCAATAACCAAGGACTGAAAAGTATAAGCTGCTCATGTCAAACTGAGCAAGATAAAACAGAATTCCTTTAATAAGTCACCAAGGGACAGAGAGCTGTAAAGAAGGGACTTCACTATATCACCACAACCATACCGTATATGCACATTTAGAGTCATAACAGAATCCTACATTACACTGCATGACATGTATTATTATGTATTATCTCATTTTAAAAACAGGCTCATTACTTTAGTTATAATGCATTTGAGAGGAATTATTGATTATTTAAGACGAAAATGACACAAAAAAGACATAACGAGACCAAAAAACGTTTTTGTAAAAGACATAAAATATAAAAATGACATAAAAAGATGAAAAACAGTGTAAAGGACAAAAAAGATTTAACAAAATGAAAATGATCTAAAAGAGGAAAAAGATGTAACAAGGCAAAAAACGGAGTAAAAGATATAAGACAAAATTATTTAAAAGATGAAAAAGACAAACAACAAAAGAAATAAGACAAAAATGACAGAAAAGATGTAAGATGAAAAATGGTGTTAAAGATGAAAAGAATGTAACAAGACAAAAAAGACGTAGTGAAAAAAAGACATAAAAGGCATAAGATCAAAAACGGCGTGAAAGACAAGAGAGATATAACAAGATGAAAATAGTAAAAGAGAAAAAAAGACAAGACGAAAAACAATGTAAAAGACGAGGCAAAAGTGATGTAAAAGACAAAAAAGATGTCAGAAGATGAAAAATGGTGTAAAAGATGAAAAAAACAGAAGTAACGAGATGAAAAATAACATAAGGACAAAAAACTGATGAAAAAGATGTAACAAGATGAATAAACAGCAAAATGATGAAAAAGACATAAGACAACAAACAGCATAAAAGACAAAAATGATGTAAAAGATGAAAAAGACGTAAAAACATGAAAAACTGTGTAAAAGACAAAAACAACGTAAAAGGACAAAAGACAAAAAATGATGTAAAAGACAATACAGACATAACAACACAAAAAAGATGCAACATACATAAGACATAAGAAGCTGAAACAGACAGAGAGGGAAAGAAGATGAGTTTCAGTTAGTTTTGCACAGAAATAGAAATATCCTTCAGAGGGCGACTCTTTATTTCTATTCTTTTTACATTTATATTTCAGTGCCTGTACTTTTTCACTTTTACTGCAGTAAACAAGCTGGATCAGTAATTCTACTTTTACCAGTCTTTTTCCCCCCTGACATTTATCAAAACCTGGACAAATAGAACCAGCGATAACTGTATGGCTAGAGGTCAATCAGTAAATATAGTTTTTGTAATTTAGGCGCTCTAGCTAAATAAATCTTATTTGTTTGAAGGTAAAGACTCAGAGACACACGACATGTACAGTATGTGCAGGAGTCTCATTACTTTCTCTCTGTGAATGTTTCAGCAACATGAATGAAAATGGTTCAATGAAAACTTTCCATTTTGCCTGTACAGTATAACCACATGACTTGTTATATCATCATTGCAGCATTGCAGAGAGCAGAGGGTGTGATGTCCCACTCAGCAGCATGTCAATGCAAACTAAACCATTGACTTCCTATCTGTTGTCTAAAAACAAACTAAAGTTTCCACAACATGGCAGTCCATTCTCCAGCGAGGTGCATGTGAGTGAGATAAAAATCAGCCTGTGTGTGTGATCTGTGAGAGCTACGTGATTGAGAACACAACCTTAATCAGATCATCTGAGCATCTGGCCCACCGCAACGCCACAGCTGCTCTTTCTCCAGCAGAAAATTTTTAGTCAACATTGGCTTTCTGATCTGCTCCTCGCTGTTTTTGTCTCTACTTTACCTTTAACCCAGTTCACTTATTGAAACTGAGAAGAACTGGTGCAGGTTAAATGATAACAAAAGTACAAAATACAAAAGGCTTGTGAAGAGGGAGGCAGGTTGAGCCATAAAGAGCCACAGTTTCACAAACTGTAATAAATCGCTCACTGTTTGTCTGTTACTTTGTCAGTTTTCAAAGAAAAGGTGTGCTGTTGATGAAAAGTCAAGTAAACATAGACATTTCAAAAATGTTTACAGGAAATGCTTTAATGATGCTTTAATTTACTCTTATAAAGATAATTAGCAAAAATTGCATTCAAAATTATATATTAAAAAGTATATCAGCTACTGCTGTAGACAATTTTTCATGTAATTTTTGGTCGTATTTTCTATTACAAAAAAAGCAATATGATTCTATAATATCATTACAACAGCTCCACAGTATGTAGCACAAACAGCAGTATATAGAGTACCTGAAGGTAAACATTAAATTATACAACCCATGTTTATGAGAATATGGTACAACTAAAATGCCATTTTTTAAAACTTATATTACATTCATTTAGCAGATGCTCAGAAATTTAAATAGATTTAGACACTTTACATATGTAGATATATGTTTCTCACATCATTACGCCTTATATACTTTTTTTTTTCCAAATTTCTTTCTTTTTATTTATTTATCTTATAATGTCATGCTCAAATTCAATTTTAATTGAGACAGTTTTTCCATCAGACATTTGTAATATTTTCCATCCACAGTTTATAATAATTTTTTTTAGTAAGTATAATGTAAGAATCTCAACAAACAAGACATATGTAGAAAATCAAGACATTATTTCTTTTTCATTTCACCTTTTCATGGCATTGACAAAAACAAAACAAAATTAATTCCCAGAAATCCCAAAAACATCACAGGCCCACCCACCATGTTTGATCAGTGCAGCCACACCTCAACATACTGCAGCGCACTTTAAACTCCTGTCTACTTGAGCTCACACAGCTCTGCAGTGGATCTAATACCATTAAGAAGCCACAGTCCAAGATAAAGAGGCTGCGTGAACTTGGTCTGGACTCTGTGGAGGAGAGTCATGGTTCCAGAGACACTGTAGTAGGACAGAGTACCTGCACTATGATCCAGGTAAACTCCTATTCTGGATGACTGAGGGCCTGAGACAGAAGTGATAACATTATTATGTCTGAATTCATATCCAGCGCTGGAACAATCTAATGCCCAAGATTTGTCATTGCATCCAAATCCACATTCATCTACGCTACCTTCTCTGCTAATATTCTTGTATGCAACTGCTATACAAACTGCTCCGTTCCACTCCACCTCCCAGTAATAACGTCTAGTCAGACCCTCTCTACTCAGAACCTGCCATGATTCAAGAAATCTGTCTGGGTGATAAATATATAAGTACCTTCTTCCCACGTGTGATGCCTTTCTGTTCCTGTCAGACAGTAACACATAGTTGCTTACTGTCTCTGGATCCAGAGTGATTTGACAAAAATATCTGATAAATTCAGTTCTGGTTCTGGGCTCTGCTGGAGTCAGTACAGCATCCACTGGAGTCACTGAGAGTGAGATCTTTGTCCAGTCCTCACTCAGAACAGCCTGCAGTTTATTTCTGGCCTCAGACACAGCTGCTGTCACACCCTGAAAAGAGCACTGAGGATGGACATCAATGCTGGGTAAGTCTTCAGATTCACTCAGATGTGAGAGTGAGTAGTATTTGTCCAGGAAATGGAGGTGATCATCTGTGTGCGAGAGCTGGTCCAGCTCTATGACTTTCTTCCGCAGCTCATTTATCTCCTGCTGCAGCTTCTTCTCAAGCTCTTTAGCTCGCCTCACTTCAGTTTTCTGCTGGGATCTGATCTGCTGCTTCACTTCAGAGCTTCTCCTCTCAATGAGACGGATCAGCTCAGTGAAGATCTTCTCACTGCCTCTCACAGCCTCATCAGCTGAAAGATTGATAGCCTCCACCCTCTGCTGAAGCACCTTAACTTCTTTCTCTCTGTCCTGGACTCTCTGTTGGATGTTTTGGCGACTCACTTTGAGCTCTTTCTGCCTCTCGGCCCTTTCTGCTGCAGCAGAGACTGTGTGGTGGCCTTTATGATAATCCATGGAGCAGAGATAACAGATGGCCTTCTGATCAGTGTGGCAGAAAATCTTCATTACCTCATCATGGTGAGAGCAGATGTTTGCCTCAAGTTTTAAAGTGGCTTCAACCAGCTTGTGTTTCTTTAAAGGAGCTACATCATAGTGAGGCTGGAGGTGTTGCTCACAGTAAGAGGCCATGCACATCAGACATGTCTTGGAGGCCTTCAATTTCCTCCCAGTGCAGAAATCACAGGCCACGTCTCCAAGTCCAGCAATGGAATAATCAGGTGAAGCAGATTGAAGTCCTGTCTTCTTCAGGTCCTCCACCAACTCTGCTAACATGGTATTTTTCACAAGAGCAGGCCTCGGTGTGAAGCTCTGCCTGCACTGAGGGCAGCTGTGTGTTTTCTTCTTGTCCTCCTCATCCCAGTAATCATTAATACAGCTCTTGCAGTAGCTGTGCCCACAGGGAATAGTTACTGGATCCTTCAGAGGATCCAGACAGATTGAACAGCTCAGTTTTTCTCGATCCAGCTGAATAACTTGCTGCGCCATTTCTCCCTTCGACGACCGTGAATGTCAGTATCACTTTCTATTACCAGATAAAAGCTGTGCTCATGTCCTCAGTGTTCATTCGCTGATCTGTAGTGTATGTATGTTTCAGCACTTAAATTTCATCACATGGTGTTTACAGCCACCTATAAACGTCTAAGTTGACTGGACTTTGAGTTTCTTAGAATGAATAGTCTGGGTGGAGCTGATCAAGTTGTGCTTCATTACAGGAACAGGAGTGGTTTGACAGTTGCAGTGTTCAGTCAGCTCTCAGTTTTACTTTACCTTATTTCCAGTGGATTATACTACTACTACTACTAATGTTGATGATAATAATAATAATCATCATTTTTTACATAATAATTTTACATACAAAATTCATCTCACAGTGCTTTCCAGCTTTACTGTATGTGTTTGCCTCAGTGTTTGGATAAGATAAGCAGCAGAGAGTTTGTGTGTTTGTGGATCTGAGGGTTCTCTGAGGACACATCTTTGCATCATTTCAGCTAAACTGCTGAAGCCAAATCCACAATCACAGAGACATGAGACAAAGTTAAAATGAATGGACACGATTAAGATCCTGGTCAGGATTTAAGCAGGACTTTCTTCTCCACAAGAACGGCTGTGCATCATACTAGAACAAAGCATCATTTGGGACATTGCAACCTTTTTCCTGGACCATCTCCAGATATTATTTGAACATCCTTATTTTGCCACTTTCCCAGCGTGAACACACTACGTACTTAAAACTTCTTTTGCACTTACTGTTTGGCCACTGCATGGCTCCACTGGACCAGCCAGGCAGTGGTTTTGATCAGCTTGCATGTCATGTCGAGCATTTGGCCCAATCTCATACAGTTACTTTCCAACCTGTAAGCCAGAAGACACACTATAACATCAAATATATAGTACATCAACATAATTTCAAATATGATAGTTCATGTGCAAATTTAAGAAAATAAATTGCGCACGAAATTGCAGAGAAAAGAAACTTAACCAAAGAAAACACAAGTTGAAGTAGTTTTTATACAGTAATTGAAATGATACTTATCTTCTTCCAGGTTGATATACTGTCCAGTTTCATTCATTAATTTCTTAAAAACAAATCAAATCAAATCAAATCAAATTTTATTTATATAGCGCCAATTCACAACAAAGTTGTCTCAAGACACTTTACATATAGAGTAGGTCTAGACCACACTTATAACAGTCCTGTCCTATGCATTATTTGTGCACCGTGTCCAAATTCTGGTAGAGAAGAAAATTATGCAGCTGTAAGACTAAGGTGTAACTCCACTTATCACCAGTAGATGTCACTGCAGCACAGCCAAAGCTTCAACCCTGGAGCCAGCTAGATTGATCCAGGGCACCAAACACCACCACAGTTGGTTGATATCTACATTCCCTCCGAGCTGTCCATGAAAAGTGAGAAGCGTGTCCTTCTTCTGCCCTCAAGGCCTCTGAAACTGCTATAAGATCTATGTAGTGCTAAAGTGTTTAAAGTCAGCCAGCAGCAATCAGAACCTCATCCAGATGACTTGTGAAGCTGGAGGGTTGCACTAATCTTTGGCGCCAGAGTTGCTAATCTAGCCCAATAACTGTAACAGGGTGCTAATCATTGTTTTGGTGGAAAAAAAAAAAAA
>JAJHUR010110769.1:0-13634 GCA_027495735.1 Lutjanus campechanus | reverse complement strand
AACGCTCGTAACTTCCGAAAACCGTGCAAATGATCCACCTGTGCGTATTTGACCGCACGAGCATGAGACTTGTAAATTAGCGTAATTAACACCCCAGTAATACCATATGTGGCTGCGCTTCCTGCTCCATATGTCAGGAAGTGTTCGTTCATGAAAATGGCATCAAAGAGAGAAAAAAAAGAAGAACTTTACGAGTTTGCAGTTAAACGTCCTGCTTTCAGAGATCCACGAAGGAAAATCTGTCATTTTAACAGCGTCAGCAGTGGAATTAAAAGAGCTGCTAAAGCAAATAAACGAGAAAAGGCGAGCGCTGTTAATGCTGCGTTACCTGAGGGTCGGACTGAAATAAAGAGGACATGTCTCAATATGAAAATGACTTAAAAACAAAAAGGACTCGCCACAGCCACAGTAAAGGGCGATCAAGGGTTAAGGGGAAGTTTTCATCACGGAGACAGAGGACAGATAAGTGAGGACGTTCGCCTGGACAGAGACTTTATAAACCTGCATGTGCACATATACAACCAGTACACCTGACAGCGGGTGATAACAGATCACTGAATGAATGTAAAAGGCTTTATATGTAACTTTATAATTATAATTTGAAATGTCAAACAGGATAATGTCGGCATAATTATGAAGCGTAATTTATTTTTCAAATTCAAAATGTCTTCAAACTAATAAAATATACAGTCAGTATATTATTAGTGAATAACTTTGGTTTGTATACCAGCAGACTGACTGCACGTGACTCTAAGACAGGTCTGAGCCACTCGGAAATTGTGTTCATATCCGAAAGAAAATTCAAAATACGAGAAAATTGGTGAATGCCACAAGTTCTCTTAAATCACTCGTACGCACCACAACATATCTGTTCGTACGATTGGTTCTTGCATGAGGCTTCGAACTTTTTTGTTTTAGAATTTTTTTCCACTTAAGAGCAACATTATTCCTCAAAGTCATGAATATTACTGAATATATCCATCAGTAGATAAACCCTATTAGTTAAATAATCCAAATGGAAAGCAAAATTATATATTTTTATTTTTTCTGACTATGTAGTTGATAAAACAGGCTAATTAAATGTATTTTATTCTTCTATTTTTGGGGGCAATGTTAATATTTGAGTCAGTTTAATCTAGTGCTGCAACTAATGATTATTAGGGCTGCACAAGTAATTGAAATATTATTCAAATTGCCATATGGTTTTCCGCAATTTTCAAATCGCAGAAAAATATTTGATTGTGGCAAAATGTGTGTGAAATAAAACTTTTCAATGAATGAATGCTGCGACAAATCAGATTCTACAGACTTAAAAGAACATCTTGGTACAGCTTCATGTTTTTCAATCAAAATAAGAAAGAAAAAAAATGATTAAAAAAATTATGTATATAATATCCGGCAAAGTAATTACCAATTTCAACAATTGTCAAAACGAGATTTTTTCTTTATAATCATTCAGCCCTACTACAGACCCCAACAAACACCACATCATCGTGATTTTAATAGTCGTTTTTCAGTAAAATTGAAAATTCTCATGCAAAAATGATCATTCCCACTAACTATACTGCGTATCGCAATCACAATTTCAGTAAATATAACTGCAGTGTGACTTTTTTTTACCATATCATGCAGCCCCTAGTTTCAACACACTGGTATTGGATTGGTATTCAGTATTGACCAATATGTAAACTTCAGCTATCAGGAAGGAAAAATATTGTATTGAAACATCTCTACTTTTTTCTTTACCATATTTCCAAGTGTGTGTGTGTGAGTGTGTGTGTGTGTGTGTGTGTGTGTGTGTGTGTGTGTGTGTTTGTTATATTAGCAGAGCAATTAGGCCAGCTGTGTTAAAGCACTAAAGATACCGAGGGCCATTCTTTTCAGCTACGTAGCATTCATGATTAAACTACACCAACCAGGTAATGTTAGTTGTATTTACACACTGTACTGCTGTGACATTACAGCGTAAACTCTTTTAACGGTAGCTAAAGCATTTTAGCCAGCGAAACATAGAAGTTCACAGACACCATGTTTCCAGTGTTAATTTCATTAACTAATAATTTCTAATGTCACAGTTTTCGTCAACAAATAAAGACGAGATGAAAATGTTAGGGAGGGACGAGCAAAATCCAATATGGATACATATAATTCCTCCAGATGTTCTGGCTACATAAGGCTACTAGCATTAGCTACCTGCCAACTATGTTGAAAATCAATTAATCAGTTTGAGTAATTTTTTAAGGAAAAAAAAAAGCCAAAATTGTCTGATTTCAGCTTCTTAAATGTGAATAATTTCTCGTTTCTTTACTCCATGATGACCGTAAAGTGAATATCTTTGGGTCGTGGACAAAACAAGACATTTGAGGACGTCATCTTGAGTTTTGGGAAACACTTACTGACAGCCCTAGTGAACATAAAGCTCCGAGCAAAAAAAAAAAGCGACTGTGCTGCTGGAATAATGTTTTTTGAGGAAATGACCCGCTGGTAAAAAATCATTTTTGTTTCTCGTTTTGGAACCATTCATAGAATAACACATAGGGATTGTGCGGGGCAGGCCTGTAATAATTTGTAGCAATTAAAACCAATAAAAATAACCACAGATTAGCAACTTGTCTTCATATGTATGAAACAAATATGAAACAAAAAGTAAAACGCAGATTTGAAGAAATGTAGTATACTTAATGTTAATAACAGGTTAATAGATGTTTCCTCCAGGAGTATGAGTTCAGAAAGTCCAGACTAAGTTGACTAAGACTAAAACAATTCAAAATGACTAAAATTGACAAACTAAATGGCATCTTAGTCAAAAGACTGACTAAAAATAAAAATTCACACTGCATGTTTCTATCTCCATAACATTATCTTCATCTACAAGTATGTCTTTAACGTCTCGGACATCTCGTGTGCAACACAAAACAGTTGTTACTTTAGGGTAGTAAATAATATATAGGCTCCCATCAGTCGCTAAAAGAAGCTGATTGAGAAATTGTGCTATCAGGGGCTTTAAGAGCGAGAGCTTCAGCCAAACCAGCTCGCAAAAACACTCAAACTGTGTGCGTGCAGATGTCGGCGTCCTTCAGCCAGGATTTTAATGCACGGTTTGAGAATATGCCTGAGTTCTGATGTCTCATGATGACATATCTATTCCTGAGTAAGAGCTGAGTTTGACCTTGGATGCGATACTAACTGTCTCTCTCTCTCCTCTCACTCTGAGCCGACAGGCAGAGACGTTCAAGCAGCCGAGTCAGTATTCTGGTAAAAACAAGCATGACTCTGCTCGTTTCCTGTCTAATTGATCACTACATTAAGAGTTAGCTGACATGCACAAGACTGTCATTTACAAAGTCGGGGAGGAGCACCTTGTGACTCTCGGGAAGCTTTTTCTCCCCGGAGAGATGCATAATGTGCGCGATCGATTGGTGTTTTTCCAGAGTGATTTAACCTGTCGATGGACAGCAGACCTACAGCCACTTCCTGCTCCAAGATGATGGAAATGTCAGATGTTAATAACAGCAAGATGGATTTTTTTTTTTAAATCAGTAACAGGGATATTAATGATTTATGATTAATTGTTTAATCGCCATTAAGAATTTAAGCGATTGAAAGTCGAGTTTCCTTTGTTGAATAAAGAAAATTAAACTTAAAGTAAGAAAAAAACAGGAGAAAAAAGTGAGAAAAAATGCATTTTATTATTATTATTTGTTATTCATTATTAGCGAGTGATTGATTAATCGATTATTAGCGTTTTCAAATAACAAGGAAAATGCACCAAATTTTAGGGCTGCAATTAATGATTATTTTCATAGTCAGTTAAGTATTTTCTCAATTAAATGATCAATAGTTGGTTACCCATAAAATGTAAGTGAAATTAATTGGTGAAAATTATTAATCAGTGTTTCCAAAAGCCCAAGGTGACGTCCTCAAATGTCTTGTTTTGTCCACAACCCAAAGATATTCAGTTTACTGTCAAAGGGGAGTAAAGAAACCAGAAAATATTCACATTTAAGATGCTGAAATCATAAAAGTTTGACTTTTTTTTCCATCAAAAAATGACTCAAACTTATTACTCAATTATCAAAATAGTTGGCTGTTCATTTAATAATTGTTAATCCTTGCAGCTCTGCAAAAATTGCAGCCCTGATCAGTAGTATGCGCAGTACCTGATTGTGTTCCTTTGGCATAAGATTGTGTTTTTAAAATTTATTTTACATCGTACATTTAATTAAGATACATTTAAAGTGAAATAAAATAAAGATTGTCATCTAAGATATATTTATTATTCAGTCTTCTCTGAAATTTTGTTCTTATGTTGGGAAAAAACTTCTGAAATCACACATTAGAGCTCTATTTTGTAACCAAGAATGATTAAAAAAAAAATAGAATATCAAAATATATATTTCAAAATGTTAACTCAAGAGACGGCAGGAAATGAGGAGGAAGACCAACAATGGTTTGTGGTCGGCGTCTTAAGCCCTATGCTACAGGGCTCACACACTGTTAGGTTTAAATCTGTTCTGCTTAGAACATTAGTTTGATATATTGGTCCAATCAGGGGCTGGGTGTCATTTGAAAACCTCTTATATTGCTTTCTTTGAATTCTTATTTTTGGGAATATTAACATGTTGTAATGTAATGATACTTTTTTTGAGTGTTACATTTTTAATGTAATGTTGCCAAAAAATGTCTCATCATGACCAGTTGTGCCTTGTAGCTACTTCAGTGGGGGACATTTCTAAAATACACTGTCTGACACTGTCAGGCAGCAGCGAGCCATGCTGAGCAGATAACCATGAAACCGATCCATCTGAGAGGCCGTGGAAAAACCGTGGATAAAGGTAGAGCTGTTTGCTGACTCTCTATCATGTTCTGCCTCACAGTGACATCAGCTCGTCACTCAAATGTAGCAGAAGAGGAACCATGAATAAACTGGATTCCTCTGTAGTTCAGTATAGTTCAGGATTAGGCTACATGGGTTGTGTTAGAATTTGTCCAAACCAATTGCATTTTTATTAAAATTTGTATTAACTTGATATTTTTTCAAAAGTGACGGTCCTAATACATATGGCAGTCTCCCTGTTTGGTCTTATGAGTTATGTGTAGGTTTGCAACGGTATGAGATTTTCATGGTGCGGTAAATGTCTCAGAAAATCATTGTTTCCACAGCATCACATATGCAGTATTATACAATTATTATTGTTTCCAGTTACAATAACCTTTAAAAGAATGAAAACTGAAGGGTTTTTTTTGGCTGAACAAACATTGTTATAATTTTACAAATTATTATGTCCTGACATGACATGAAGCTTAACCACCTATTCCTTCCATAGAATTCGATACAACAGATAAGCAAATGTACATGGCGCGATAACTGTCAATTTTCAAACCTTGTAAATAAGCCTTGTGAAGTAAAAGTGCTTCTCAAGGTGCAGCTCCCGAATAGAGTAAGAGGTGGGTTTCTTTTTCTGCGACTAACGGATAAATCTATCTCTCTTCTCACCTACTAATGATTTAGTCGACGAGGGGAAAGCCTTACTGGCCGAGCATTCAACTTTTGACAGTCGGCAGTTTAGTCAGTCAGTCACTGCTAGAGACAATATTCAAAAAGTATTCAGTATTCAGTGACACGATGTGTCACCAGAGATCAAGGGGTTAGGTTGTTCCATGTCCCCCTTTTGAAATTTCCGTTCACCAATAACTGTTCTGTGTGTCTGTGTCACATGAATCAGAGTTCAAATTAATGCAGAATACTTGCCGAATGAGTAATCGTCTGTTTATGAGTCGCAAGAAATCATTAATAATCTTGTAGCGGGAGTAGATGTTTATAACGGTTAAATTGAGCAAAATGTTAATGGAGTTTGGCGGGCAAGTGAGACAGGCAGCCATTTAACTCACTCTCCAGAGCAGTGGGCTTTCGTTTTCAGGATAACGGTCTTAACTTCACATTTACAGACAAATGACAGTTATAAATAGGTAATAAACCTACAGTGGAGGACTCATCTTCACTTGTTATTGTCAGTTTACGAGGTTGCGTGCATCCTGCGCTCCTGCAGTGTTCCTGCAGCCTGCCTGTCTCTGCCATCTCTGGGGAGGAGGGAGTGGGAGGAAACAACTCAATTAAACCATAAAACACATATTAAACAGGATTACAACCTATTTAATATACAGTGTATGGCTCCAACTCACTATTTGGACTAATTTCTGCACGTGTAATAACTACATATTGCTCCTTTGGATACCCAACACTATTAGAATCAATATTTTCCAAACACCCCAAGCTCAACATTTTTAAGTAAAAAACACATTTCATCTCTCTGCCACAATTGTATTATTAATCATATCCTCCTGTACTGATATGACTAAACTCTATTATATAAAGCCAGAGGGCATCTACTCTCTTGTGCGAACACTGGTAGAGATGTGGGAATGCCCCCGAACCAAAACAATGGCGTGACAACAAGAGCAGATAAATTTAATCTTCCTACACAGAAATAATCCTTTTACAGCAGAACCAGGACACCTGAAGTTGGTCAGGAAATTTAGTGGGTCAACCTCTTCAGACAGAAAAAAAAAAAAAAAGAGGGAGAGAGAGACAGACAGACAGAGAAAGGGAGTTAATAAGTGGCCGTGTCAAGGCCAAGCAGTCATGGGCTGATATAAAAGAGGTTGTGGCTTCCCTGAGGGAGTGTGTTCTAGGCCAACGCTGGCCTGCCTGGGGGCCTATCATCATCTGCTGTGTCCATTCAGCAAACCACAGCACACTTCCTCTGACAGACACACACACACACACACACACACACACACACAAACACTCTTGATGTGTGACATCTGTCTGGGTGAAAGGAGTGGAAGGACTCCCAAGGTTAAGCGTCATGAGCTGAAATGAAAAGAGAAGTGCTGTGAGATCCCCCACCGACTTCAGATCATAAGGACAAAAATAGGTTTAGCTACTTTCACTAATTAATACGACACAATACTGATTCCACCATAGACGGTTTATGAAAGCTTTTCCATCTGCTGTTCTGACCGGCTGGTGTCAGAGAGGTCGCCCCTCGGAAAATCCTCTGACACACCGGAAGTGATGTTTTTGTTTTTTCGTATATATTTTAAGAGTTTCTTCAGAATAAGAAGTAGAGCTTCTGCTAGTCGGTGGCAGCCATCACACGTGGAGAACGACGTCACAGTTATGAACACTGCATTTGACAAACAAATGACCTCTGAGAGTCGTAGTGCAAAACACCTGGACAGAATGCATACTAGAGCCAGACTGATAAAAAAAAAAAAAAAAAAGGGCCTGCTGATATTAGCTTATCACGCACACAGAGCTCGACACTCTCTCAGCGGCTCTGGCAGTTGTTGTGCAAATTCACACTTAAAGCTGAAAGCTCAAAGTTCAGTTCACACAGATTAAAACGAGCTTGTTCACGTTCACAGTTCGCAAATTTGAATTTTGAACCGAGTTCACAGTTCCAAAAATAAACTAGTTCTTATTCATTTGTTCCGTTTATTTATTTATTTATTTTTTACCTAATTATTTAGGGCTGAATGATTTTGAAAAAATATCCAACTAGTGCAATCGCGATATGATTCGCGATATCAGTGGTAATGCTAATTTTCACATTGGTTAATTTCATTGTCATTGAAAAACATATTAAAATGATTACGATGTGATTTTTGCAGGGATGTGTGCCAAACATAGGTGTTTTCTTAAGTCTGTGGAATATGATGTGTAGGCCGGGACATCACAGCAGAATGACAGTATTTAGTTTAAAATGTTATTCTGACATGAATTTAACAAATACTGCGTCTGGTGTGATTTGACAATTGCAGCAAGCCATATGGCAATTTCAACAAAATTTTGATTTAATTGTTCAGCCTCACTTATTTTATAATAAAACCTTGTTCTACCAGGGACGCTGGATTCTTTATAATGATGTCATACTAAGTGGTGCATGATATTCGTGTTTTAATTTCAAGTCCAAGGATTACTCGTATCTGTAGGTAGCAGCAACAATTCACAACAATCTGAGAATGTTTTACACTATAGCAAATTTAAACACCAACATACTGTTGAAATTTCCACTTGGGAACTCAAAGTTCTGATTTCCAGTGCAAATTGAACGCCCCATAATGAATGAGAAGTGCAGTGAGATGAGGAGAAAGACTAGACAGGAGAAGAGCGACTATAACGCAGATTTATCAGTCTGTGTCTCAAAGTCTCCAGTCTTCAGTGTAGCTCATACACGAGAGGATGGAAGTTTTTTTTACCGTGCTGTCATTTCTGTCCATATTCGCACACTCTGTCTCTCTCTCTCTGCTGCGATCACACTTTGTTTTAATCAGCTGACTATGTGAGCGCCATCATCTCTCTCAGTAGTGAACGCTGGTCACTTTCATTAATTGCAACCTGATCCATTTAGTTCAACGTTCACAAAAAAATATGATCACGTTCAATGAACGCCGCTCTTTTAGCGTGTTCACGCACAACACTGGGCTCTGGTTCCGAACTGAATTTCCCATTCATTCAGTCTGCTGAGGTTTCAGAAAATCCTTCTATCAAGAGTTTTAAACCTGGAAACACGTCAACCAACTACGAGATGAACCGTGGCCATAAAACATTTGATTTGGAGCAAAAAAATAAAAATAAAAAAGTCTGGATTTTTGCCAGCTGTACAGCATTCAAGCGTTGAAGAATTCAAATGTCAATGTTATGAATGTCAATGTCAATGTCAATGTCTTTTTTTTTTTTTTAATATTATTTTATGACCCCACACCGGGCCTAAACATTGGGAAATATTATATTTATCAATCACTGGCCCATGCTGAAACTGGGCCCCAGTGAAAAAAGACACTTGCCTGCCAGCCCACGTCAAAAGATACTTGCCACAGGACCTACCACCTTTGCTGGGGGAAACCCTGATGTCTGTATGTAACAAACAGTAGCTCTGCACTCTGTAGTGCAGAGCTACTAAAAATATTCACACATCAATAAATACTGACACAGAATATTTGAAATGCGTTCAATACTCTTTTCTCAAAATATCGATACTCAGGTACCAGCTACACTCTTTCTTCTCACCGACGGCGAGGTGTCACACACGCCGCTGCAGTTCCCACATGGCCCCGCCTCCTCTCACTTACTCACAGTCCTGTCGGCTTCACAACACTCATTTCCTTTCCTGTATCCGTTCTCATGTCTTAGCCTTGTTATATTTATCTTTTAATAATACGTGGTGTGTTAAATATCAATATTTTTCAAAGTATTGTATCGAAACTAGAAATTCCAGCATCATTAGCTGCAATACTACAGTACTCATACATTATGATGTGCTGCTTCAGAATAATGTCTCACTCCACTGACTCAGTGTGCATTCAATCAGTAACCCATAATCACAACAGGGAATTAATTTTTCTGATTCACAAAGGACAGGACTGACACCATGGACTTCTAACCCATTGGTGGCTGTGCTAGCATGGCTAGCGCTCTTTAGCAGATGTGATTTCTCCTTACTCCTGTAATTGGTAAGTAACACACACAAATTTTATGACTGGAAATATCACCAAAATGATAAATGCTACCAGTTGTGTCCCAAGTATTTATTGGTAACTGTGTAAACTGCTGCTTTCCTGGCTGCTGACATACAGTATACAGTAGTGTTGTGTTTACAGTGAGAGGCTGTAGCCGACAGGACGGATGTGAACTCACTGATCTGGCCAAGTCAAAGACAGTCCTTCCATTCAGTAAGAGCAGAGGACACAGGGTGAACCGTATGACACAAACACACACGCAGTCATGACTTCAGGACTCCTGACTCCAGTTTTCTGAATAGTTTGCATATGACAGCTCCACAAGAATATGGCTGAAACATAACTCTCCTACTTACAGTAGATTTGAATACACCCAAATGCACCAAAAAAAGCAAAATGTAGCATTTATTTAAATGAGCAGGTTTTTTTTTTTAAAGAGGTGGGACGGGTCATTGTTTTGCAAGTCAGAAATAAGTCTCAAGTCTTTGCACTCAAGTCCCAAGTCCTGAATGTTGAGGTTGGAATCCTACACAAGTCATAATAACAGTGAGTTTCCAGCCTCATAGATTTACAAAGTTAGTTCGCTAGCTAGCTAACGTTACCTCACTAAGTATGTTAATATTAGCCTCGACTTATTGCTCTCTGTGCAACTACAAATGTTGTACGAAGATGGAAGTTGTAACATATTCTGTATGTTTTGCAGACAGTATTAGTTTTTTATTGACAACAGCGTAGTGTTTGCATGCAAACAAAATTTTATATCATTTTTACCAACTGGAGCTCCGTAACGTAACGTAACGTAACGCAACGCAACGCAACGTAACGCAACGCAACGCAACGTAACGCAACGCAACGCAACGAAACGCAACGAAACGCAACGCAACGAAACGCAACGCAACGAAACGCAACGCAACGAAACGCAACGCAACGTAACGCAACGCAATGTAATGGTAGCTCTTCGTGGTTCTCTTCTGTAACTTGAATGGATGCTGTCGGATTGGTTCAAACAAAGTGAATTTGGGGAATGAAGTGTCCACTTGCTGAGAATAAATAACGTTAAAGTTAGTTAATTCAGGTAATGAGAGGAAATGAATTGCTTTACGGCTTCACACTTTTTAAATAACAGTTTTAATCTGTAGGCTTGATGGAAGGTATCGCAGTCCAAGTCGAGTTGCAAGTCTTTTATTAATTCTGCCAAGTCAAGTCTAAAGCCAAGTTGGTGACTCAACTCGAGCCCAAGTCATGTGACCCGGGTCCACACCTCTGCTATTTCCTAATAAAGCTTCATTATCATTCTTCATTGAGAATTAAAATGTAAACAAAGGGCGAAAAGGGAAAATATTATCACATTTTGGGGTGATTTGTTGTATTTGAAGCTAACATATTGCTAATATAGCACAACATTGCACTCAAGTCCCACACCAAGTCCCAAGTCCTAAACGTTGAGTTTTGAATCCTAAACAAGTCATAATGTAGCAGAGATTTTCCAACCTCATTGATTTACAAAGTTACTTAGCTAGCTAGCCAACGTTAACTAAGCATGAGCTTTCTAAGTATGTTAATATTAGCCGTGACTTATTGTTTTTGTGCAACTTCAAATGCTGAATTCCGTATGTTTTGCATACCATCCTAGTTTTTTGTTAACCACAGCGTAGTTTTTGTACGCAAACAAAATTATCTTTGGTCTCATTTTTTCTCTGTAACATAACGTTAGTTCTTCATGGTTCTCTTCTTTAACTTAACTGGATGCTGGTGGATTTGTTCAGACAAAGTGAATTTGGGAAATCAAGTTTCAACTTGCTGGGAATGAATAACGTTAACTAAATTCAGATAATTAAGTCAATGAATTGCTTCATGGATTCACACTTTTTAAATAACAGACTTTTTAATCCTTGGGCTTGATGAAAAGTATTGCAGTCCAAGTCTTTTTTTCTTTTTTCTTTTTTTCACTTCTGTCAAATCCAGTCTACAATCATCAAATTTGTGACTAGACTCTGACTCGAGTCCAAGTCATGTGAGTCCACACCTCTGCTATTTTCTAATAAAGCTCTAAACTGAGAGATACAACTTAAACAAAGCGCAAACAAGTAAAATGTGGTCACATTTTTTGTTGTATTTAATGCTAACATTACCCTACTTCTGTTAACTTTTATCCTCCAGTCTTGCTTTTATCTTCCTTTTTTTTTTTTGCTTTTCTGTTCTTATTTCTAAAAAGCTCGTTTTTCAGTTGTTTTATGTAATTAATTCTGCTGTATCCCACATTACTGGACTCTATTCTTCTCTTCAGTTGTGTTTAGTTGTATACAGGGAGTACCAGCTAGCTGCGCACAGCCAGAACCGATGCGGGGAGACGGCGAGCGTGGAGTGATGCTGCGTTTGACCACCGGTCCGTTAACGCAACCATAACAAACGCACCGTTACTCACTGCTCACACACCGGCCATGTCCCCGCCAGGTCCCCGGACGACCTCTGACATGCATGTAATCCTCCAGCCCACACACGCACACACACACGGTCTTTGGGTCAGGCTACTTACGCCCTTGGTCTGGGGAAGCCCATGGATAACAGCACGTCCAAGTTGGAGCTACATTTCACTGAGCCCGGCCGGTTCTGTCGGAGCCTCCGAGGGAGGATTTTACTGTAGAGGTCCTCTTTGGCAGCCATGGTCCACTGAGTCAGCCAGTCCGCTACAAGCCCGATACAGCCCACCAGCAGACCTCCGGCTAGTCCATGAGCTACGGCTGGGTCCGCATGAGTGGAGAGGTGACGGCAACTACACTGAGCAGAGCCGAGAGCAGCGCTGCGCTGCGCGGCCAGCTAGAGAGAGAGAGAGAGAGAGAGCCAGAGAGAGCCGTGCTACTCCGCCCACCGGAGGAAACAGCGAATTAGATCTGCTCACTGAATACATACAGCTCAGCGGTAGTGTACACACACCACAACATAACACAATACATCACAATGTGTGGGGTGTGAGGCGGGAGAAAGGGTTATACCTACACGTATGTGACTTACCATAATAGGGGAGACCAGGGGCAATTGTAACATTTTGTACATTTTCTGTCATAACTCAACAGACTACTTAAATACACTAGTCAGATTCTGATGTAAGAAACATGCATGTTCACATTACGATTGATATATTTTCTCTTATAAAGACAAGACTATACCTTAATATTAAATGCAAGAAGTCACAGTGGTTGGGGGCAGCTGTAACACTGAAATCCACTGTGTCTCAAATAAAAACGCTCGTCCCAGTAATCAAATTATCTACTGTCATATCTAATAATGTAACTTGAAATCTTTTGTATACGGTTCAAATACTTTAAGATTTTTGCAGAAGACTGGGTAAATTATTACAATGGTAACTAGATTTTAAGTATTTGAATTGAGTTAAAAGTGATTTTACATTTAAATGTTGTATTTTTTATTCTAACAGAACCTATGTCAACAGAGACAAACAGGTGCTTACACTGGGCCATGTGGCTCAGGGCAGTTGTACCACTGTGTTACAATTGCCCTCAATCATGCAGCCATGATAAAATCTTGTAGGCTAGCTAGCGACATCTATATTAGCATAGTTTGTTCATGTTCATTTTGAAGAGATAAAAATTGATATAAGTTTAAATTTGCAGTCATTTAAACTTAAGACAGCAGAAGAAAACAGCTGTACATCTAAAAAGTAACTTTCATACCTCTAAATAATTATTTTGTTGAAAACCCCTGCTGAGGTGAAATTATCCTGCTCCTGAAAAAAAAAACCTACTGAGCAAGTGTAGTGTAGAGTAAGTGACATCACTCCGATACTGCACTGGACTTTGATGATATCAACTGTGATATTACATGGTCAATTATTTTATTATTTTTGTTTTATATTATAAAAGGACTGCCACTGACTGCTGTGTTTTGTTTTGTTTTTTGCAGTTGTACAAACACAATTCAAACATTCATCGCTAAAGACAGTTCATACACATTTTTTGCATACTTTGTTTAGCTATTTTAAGTTAAAAAGGAATAACATATATCAATGCTGCACACACCAGATGTATTATTTAATAAAGAACATTTTATTAAGTAATTTGTCTTTATTTTTCAATATATTTATGTTGTAG
>JAJHUR010110766.1:0-36591 GCA_027495735.1 Lutjanus campechanus | reverse complement strand
GATAGATAGATAGATAGATAGATAGATAGATAGATAGATAGATAGATAGATAGATAGATAGATAGATAGTCTTATACTGGACAAAACTTGTCAGTCCCAACAACCTTGGATAAGGATGTCAATCATTATGGTACAATGACTTTGATAATACTCAGCTGACAAAGGGAAAATGAATTGAAATAACAAGATAGATTGCTTTGTGTAATTCAAGGCTGGCAGCTATGTGTGTACGCGTTTGTACTTAAGTAATTATCAGAGTATTCACTTTAACCGTGGGATACTCTTCTATATACTTGTATATCTTTACTGTACAGTTTCTGTTTTGAGTGCAAAAACAGGATCTTTTGATTATTAAAACATTTCTTTCAGTTTCTGATTTTTCAATATCCTGCAGTTTGGGGATGAGGGGTTGGGGGTGGGGGTGGGTGGCCTTCAGATAGTCAATAAAACTTACAATGTAGTTTAGTTAAAAAAGAAAAAAAAGCTAAAAGAAGAGAGAGGCTAGATTAAAAGTACAATAAGAGGATGTTGCAAAATACTTAATTCATTATATGCCAATATTAAATAATTTTGATACTTTATAGGCATAACAATTTGCATTAGCAATCAATACTGGGTTAGAAAATAAAACATTTGCCTGACTTAAAATGATGTCCAGCATACATCATGGCCCCATCTGGTCTTCTAACCGGACACAGATACAGTAACAGATACATTTTGTTGGTTGAATAGATACAGATATAAATAATGACATCTCTGTGTACCTCTACTGGAGATGACAACTCACTGCTCCTTAGAATGGGTTAAAATGCTTGCTATACTTTGTACTGTATAAATGACCAATAAAGATAATTCTTCTTAGGTTTTTAGGCCCTTTTAAAAACATTTGACAAGGAAACCACACCAAGATACATACCTATCCATTCATCCTCCCTCTTACAGACCGGAAAATGTGAACGTGACCACATATGTGACATTTTTTTGTGTGTTATTAGAAATAATATAATTCAAAATCCGGCTGATAAAAATCTAAAAGTCAGGATTTTAACAATGCTTCACACTTGCAGTCTCCAATGGCAACCGAGAGTGCCGAATCAAGTACAATTAAATGTAAAGGTCTTGTAAAACAGTAGGAATCTGGATAAATGTCACCGTTCATAATTATAAAGAGGCAGATGATCAGATGTGGCATTTGGAATGAAGATGACATAACGGGGGGAAAAAGTCCTCTCTAAAGAGGTTCCCCCCTCTGTTTGTTTGTGTGACAGCTAAAGTATACTGATTAGGCGACGCAGTGCTATCAGTTTCACATAAGGTGAGGTGTGCTGTGTGTGTGTTTGTGTGTGTGTGTGTGTGTGTGTGTGTGTGTGTGTGTGTGTGTGGATGTGTGGTTTAAAAACGTTTTATCGAGAAAATGAACCCAGAGAAGCAGAAGGGTGAGGCAAGCCTTAAAAATTTGACATGTTTGGTGTATCTGTGCTTAATTAACAGTGGCTTCCTATGTTTTTCTTCTTGCTGATGCCAAAGAAGTTGGCCTAAGGCAAGGTAGCCATCTATTTGTTGGCTGCCCTGAAAGTGTCAAGCTGGCAATACTGATGCTGGCAGCTTTTCGACCGTCTCTCTCCAGAGTTAAACTGCATATTTTACAACAAGGTCAATGAACGTACTGTAGAATTCGAAGCGTAAATCCTGTATCATTAGCAAACCGATATGACTGGCAGAAGAACAGCCTCCTAGAAGTGTTTGAAAGATTTTCCTGAAAAGGTTGTGATCTGGAGCAGGGTAGACTGGAAATGGCTGCAATCAGGAATAGGTTCAATGAGTCACATTCCTCCAAAGCATAAACATGCCATTATACTGCACATGCTCGGTTTGACCCTCCCACCACCAGAAGCACAGACGACACAATCAACTTCTACTGTTGCATTTAAAAAAGGCTTGTTTTGGAGGAATGAAGGAATTTCTTTCATGAGCTGTATTTTTGTCATGCTGTCCCAACGGTTTGTATGAATTAATCAAAAATTATAGTTTGAATCCTTGTTTTGTTGACTTCACAGAGTTAGCATGTGTCTAGGTCAATTTGTACCAAGCTAGGACGTGATGTTCTGTCATGGCTGACAGGGTGGGGATGGTTTCGACAACTTGTTGCAGCCATATCAAAACAGACCACAAAACAGTATTTTTCACTAGAAACAAGTCTTTGAGGGTAAATAAAAGGATAATTCACCCAAATATAAATGTGTTGCTAAAACAGACGCAGTTTTGCTCAATAAATATATGTTTAATGGAAGTTTGTTGCATGTTGGTGGGGTCAGTTGCAACATCTGGCTTCTTCCTTTCAAATAAATATTGGTATATGTCATACAGGTAATCAATTTAAATGGTTTGCGAATTTATCAGACAGATGTATGTTTAATATATAAAGATTTAGTTGGTTAAGTCCAAACAGCCTCTTAGTAACTGAGAGAAATGCAAAAAAAAACTGTTGCAACCATCCCCAGTGTCCCCTACATGCACATCATCATGACATTAAGACATTTATGAGAATATTCTGATTAATACATGTAGTGAGTGAATACAAAAGGAAACGTAGCAGACAGTGTGACAGTGGAAAAATGACTGCTGTTGCTTGAAGCCCAGGGAGAAGAACGACAATCTTAATTCTCCATTAATCACAATATACAACATGACAAACGCGATATTACAAAATGGTCTTCTCATATACATGACAAGTACGGGCAATAATTGAAGCGATGATAACTTTGTGTAATTTCTAGTGGAGAAAAAAACGGCTCATTATTGATTAGGTTAATGGTTTTAGTGTGTGCTGTCAAACACTACAGGACTAGTGGGACCTTGAAATGAAATCTTTTGCAAGATTTATTCTGCGTTCTGTTTGGCCAGAGGAGAACAGGTTTATTGTAAGAGTATTGTTTATGCATACAAGCTCAAATTCTGAAATGATTTAGACTGCTTTGATAAATATTTCACTATAACCTGGATTGTTCCAAGCAAAAAAAAAAATCATCATTTGCAATTTCACTGCATGATGAGCTGTAAATAGAAAAGCCTGCTTTTAAATTACATGCACTGTCTGTATCTGTGTGTGTTCTGTGTGGGTTCTGTGGTCTGTTTGCATTTGAGCATGTGTTTATTTGTGGGTTTAAGCATGTTTGAAGATATTTGTATTTCTCTGTTGCTGACAGTCACTTGTAGTAACATTAGCATAAGACCGGCTTAAACTATCCCTGCTGCCAGTTTACAAGATATTATGGCTTATCGCGCCTGCTAACCCTTATTATCCGCTTGTTTTTATAATTTGCCTGACCAAACACACTCACTTTAACAAACACAAAGCAAATAGCAGCACTTTGCTGCTGGAAGGTTTAAATTCCAGCAAGCCTGCAAATTATCAAGAATAGCATTCGCCCTTGGTCTTCATAGAGAGGATACGACATTAAACAAACTGAAAATAACATCTGACAGGAGGGAGTAAATAGCAAATATTGATACATTAATCACAACTTTATTTTCTTTTTTAAAGGAAAGTGTGAAAGTGAAGAGTTTTGGTTTCCAACAGAAAAACCTCAATACAGTGTCTTCTCTAAAGTTCAAATGGGTCTGTATGACTATTATTTATTATTATTACAATTTTTAATAGTATTAGTTAAGTACAGTATAGTAATGAATATAGTAGTGCAAATTAATTTGACTTGCATTAGTTACAGTGATCTATAGTTGAACAGATCACTCCTACTTCATTTTCTCTTCACTGGCTCAGAGTGAAACTAAGAATTGATTTTTAAAACACTTCTTATTGTTTTTAAATGTATGAATGGCTTAGCTTCTTCCCACGTTGTTGACTCAGTCAACACACACTGGGCAGATCCCTCACATCATCAAGTAAAGGTCTCCTCGCTATACGAAGAATAAATTCTAAATCAGCTCATGGTGCCTCAGTCATTATGGTCCTACTTCAGAAAATCTCTACCACATGAACTCACGGTCTGATTTTAGTTAGGTGTTACTGTGTGGTTCACCGTTAAATCTTTCATTTTAGAATTAGTATTATTGTTGTTATTATTCCCATTTTAAGATAGTAATAATATTAATACCTCCTTATCATTTAATTTATTTATCTTATTCAATATGTTTTTGTCATGTGTTATGTATTTTTTGCTTTTATTATGAAGCACACTGAGTCCGTTGTATGAAATGTGCTATATAAATAAAATTGACATGACTAAAGTTTTTGATTTTAATTTGTTTTTTAAAATGATTTTAATTGACTACATTCAAACTAGGATTGAGTTTTTCTAAGCAAAGTCCACAGTCAGAGATGGTTATTACAGTTAAATAAAACAAAAACCAGGTGTGAAAAAGCATTAAACTAAAACAAAAATAAAAAAAAACAAATGAAATGATATTGTGCACTCATAAAACTAACACCAATAAAATAAAAATATACAGGAAATGCTATTGTCACTTTGGTCAATTTGCTTCCCCCTGACATAGACCCTCATAATACAGTAACAAAAGCATAAAACTAATACAGAAACTAATTATTTTTAAATAATAAACACTAAACTGAACTGTGCAAATCCAGTCAAGTAAACTGAACTGAAAATAAAAATAAAAACCATGAAAAACGCAAAACCATGGTAACTTTGATCAGAGAGCAACAATTTAACCTGATGGTAGAAGTAAAAGATTAGTCATCCTTGAAGTGATATAGTGTTACCATTATATCACGAAGAATGATATACAAGTGTTTCAACACTGTGCTGCTGGAGCACTTGATACAACACCTCTGCTGAAAGTAACAGTCAGTGGGTGAAATACCAAGAATCACTGCAGAGTAAAGACTATAAAGCCCCATAGAACACAAAACTTGTGTTATCTTCTATGTTTTTATAATCCATAGTGTACTTTTGCTTTTATTTCAGAAGCACATTGGGTCTACATCTGTCTTATGAAATATACTGTATACATAAAGTTGACCTGATTTGGCTAAAGTATTTAATTTCATTATTTAGGACCAAATACATGATTCAAACTAAGTTTGGAAACTGAGCTTTTAAAGCAAAGCTGCCAATCAGGAAGCAATCAATTATGCAGCAGAAGTAACAGATAAATAAAGCGTTTAGTCACCTTAAAGTGATATACTGTTACCCTGATATCACTTAGTATTATTAAGTGTTTTAACACTGTGCTGTGCTACTGTAGCACTTCATGTAACACCTCTGCTGAAAGTCACAATTAGTGGGTGAAATATAATCTTACATCTTATTTTATATGCTTTCATCATGTATGATGTATTTTTGCTTTGAATCTGAAGCACATTGAGTCTAAACCTGTCATATGAAATTTGCTAAAATAAAGCTGACAGTATTGACTTGACTTGACTGATTTGAATTATTAGACCATCAAACACCTGATTCAAATTAAGGTTGAATTTTTAGTGTTTTTAAGCAAAGTCTGTAATTGAGAAGCAATCATTTAACCAGATGGTAAGAGTAACAGGTTAGTCATCCATAAAGTGATATACTGTTACCATGATATTGTTAAGTCACTAAGTATCGTGAAGTGTTTTAATGCTGTGCTGTAGCACTTCATGCAACACCTCTGTTGAAAATCACAGTCAGTGGGTGAAATATAAAGAATCAGTGCAGAGTAAAAACTCAGTCCCATAAAACACAAAAGTGATAGAACTTTGGTTTTATTTGACAGACTTATCTTATATGTTATTTTAGATGTTTTTGTCATATATGATGTATTTTTGCCTTTTATTGCTTTTATTTTGCAGCAAATCTGCTACATAAATAAAGCAGACTAGACTTAACTAAAGTTTGCATTTTAATTATTAAGAACTATTGAATACCTGATTCAAAGTATTAAGTATAAGTATAGTATTTAGTATGAGTGTAAGTGTTTCAACACTGCTGTGCAACTGTAGCACTTCATGCAACATCTCGCAGTCAATGGGTGAAAACTAAAGAATCACTGCAGAGTAGCAGAACACAATACTGATAGAACTTTGGTTTTATGTGACAGAGAACAAATAGGGATAGGGCTTAGGACTCGGAGCACGAGCTTCCTCCCTGCTTCCCTGTCTTCCTCCTCCTGAGTGTGACCATATGGAGCACAGTGTGCAAGTCAAAAACAACTTCTGTGTTGAATTGTGTTCCAAATGAACACAATATAACAGTACATTTCTATCAGGCAGACGTTTAATGAGAAGAAGCGCACACTGGGCGGACGTGCATGCACACACACAGACACACATACGCACAAAATAATGCAACCTCCTCACCCCCACAAATAATCTTATCTAACAGCAGTCTGACACCTGCGGTGAGAGAACACTTCCCACGAGTCCGTTCTCACAATCAGACCACTGAGGGAGATCAGTCAACCAGGAAAACAAAACTCACAAAAAGATCTCTCTCTCTCTCGCTGTGTCTCAGCCCTGCCTGCTCTCCCACTCTTCCTCCTCCTTCCCTTAGAGACCAAAGGTGCTGTGCCATCTGCTGGCCACCTTGGAAAATACATTTTTCATCAATAAAAGGCCACAAACGTGATTGTCTTTGTTCCACTGGTCATGCTGATTGATTTTTCTCTTTCTCTGTCATTCCCTCTCTGTCTCACACCTTTGCACTGCTGTTGCTGTACTTCAACACTTGCTGAAACAACAAAAACGACAAGGCTGAGTCTCATTTCATGCTATTAACCCTTGAAGAGAATGATAGATGCCCTTTTTTTTTGATGATTTCCGTGTTTTGTTTTGTTTTTTGGAAAAGTACATTTCTGTGTCATACTCTATTCCCCGCAGTTTTCATTCACAATCCCGACAAGCTGTAACATTCCATAAAACATCAAATCAAGTGAGACATTAGCAGATGATAGACGTTGCCTCCTGTCAACATAACATTCGGATTTCCTTTGGGATCATCCATAAGATACATTACAATCTCAGGCAGGCAGGGGCTCGATTTTTGATGACATAAACACAGTCGAAAACAAGCTTTTCAAACAGCTTAAAAAAGATGAAAGACGCGGAGATAAAACGAGTTCCCAAAACTTGTTTCTGTAAGCAACACTCAAATAAAAAGTGACAAATAAATCACAATCTCCCCCGTCTTTGATTCTGACTCTAATATTGACGTAGTCTGCTCCTGCTGCCTCTCCAGAGTCTAAGTCTGCTGCCTTCTGCTTTTCATCATTAAATCATAGGCAGGCAGTTCTGAGAAACATCTGCATTCTGCCACATCCACAATGAAGCCCGATCAGTCACTCCTGCGCTCTCTGGTTCACCACAAACACACACAAACACAAAGATACATAAATCTGTGTCACATCTGACCCATTTCCCAAATTGCAAGCTTGGAAAAGTGGACATGTAGTGCGTGTGTGTGTGTGTGTGTGTGTGTGTGTGTGTGTGTGTGTGTGTGTGTGTTATGTCTAACAGTAGCGTACTGTGCTAGTCATTTACAGAACACTTGCTTAGCACGTGATTATCAGCACAGTCCATCATTTTGACTCTTTCTGGGCTAAATGATCTTATGCAGATTTATGGATGCACTATACAGCATGCATGTTTATTTATTTATCCTTCAACCATTTATTGTCTAACCCCCCATAGGAGACATTTTTTCCTCATTAAAAAGCATAAATCCATGTGCAGTCACACAGTATGTTTGTCACCAGACTCACACTCTCACCTGTCATGTTTCACAGATGATGTGGGGGTGCGGGGGTGTGGGGGTGACAGGTGCTGTGACAAGATCCCTCTCACTGATGCCCTCAAAGTCCAATTTGTTTCCTTTTCATCTGTCTACACCTCCCTAATTAACTCCATTTCACTGTACTTCTATACATTAGCATGCGCACCCCTTCCCACTGCATTTTTTTTTCTTTTGCTTGTTAATTTGATATTTATGTTTTAGCCTAATTCGCGGTAGACGCGCGAGAGATATCACATTTAAATGACGAGAGGACGTGGAACAACACATAACATGCTGATGGGATCCTCAAAACGCAGGCCGGTGGCGGCCCTCAAAAACGTTCTGTGCGACCACAATCGTGAAATGAAATGCGTGCATCATATTTTAACGATTCCATTTCTCTCAATAGCCTACATTCAATACACTACTCTGCTACTGGGAAAAGTGCCAACTAGTGACCCCTTGTGAGTGTCGCAGGGATTACATTCTGTCATCCATGCTAGTTCTGTGTTGCAGTGGACAACCTAGCAGTTTAATATTAGGTATGATCGAAAAGTCACTACTAAAAAAACACAGTGTATAGTTGAGGAAGAGGTTTCAGAAGAAATGGATAAACTCTTAGTTTGTCAGCCCCTGTAGGACAAAGTGATCTGCCTTATCTACAAACAGGTGAATTTGGTGCTTAAGGAATTAAAAGCTGGGCAGGGCAGTTTGTCTTTGGTGTGCCTGGGCAAAAGTTCAACCTTTAAGCAAGTGGTCTGACAGAAAACTAGACAGCTGCTTCTCCTCCTGGCTCAGACAGGTAGCGTACAGTGGGTTTATCAAAGTTTTTCACATAAAACAGCTGCCTGCCTTAGCTAAAAAGGCGATTTTAATGAGAGTAATGAGACTGAAACAAATTACTGGCAATAGCCTAAAACCAAAACAATAAGCTGAAAGATGATAAAATTCTCTGTAGAGCAGAGCAGAACCATGTGATAAGTCTCTGTGGGTTTGTCACTACAAGCAAGTACATTTTGCTAATACAGGTCCTAAAGTTCTGCTTGAAATGACACTTGTATAAATCACTAAGGGGCAGTAAATGACCTTGAGCAGCTACTCTGTGAAAAAAAAAAGAAAACAAACACAAAGGATGAACTTGTGTATCTGTTTATAGCCCACCCAAACCAAACTGTGGGTGGATGATTCATCTCATGTTGTTTAAACAAAGAAGAATAGAGAGGACAGTCAACAACATCATCCAACATGCTGAACTTATGATTAAACATTTCCTTTGGCTATTGCTGGAAAATATCAGCCATTCATAGTTAGAAAAATTAAGCACTACAACAGCAGCCATTCATAGTGTGGAAAATAAAGCATTTTAACTTTAAAAGTGATGCATCAGTATTGTAAAACATTATGTCCTAGATACAGGATTGCTGAAATCCATTGGACATGTTTAGAGTGTGAAGCTCATTCACTCCTCGATTGTAGCTGTGCTGAAGCCAGTATGTGTAAGATTCGACCCTGGTACAAAGGGATGAATGGGCTGAAAGAAAGTCATATACTGTACTCTTTTTTTTGAGCAAAATAGATGCTGGAATGAAGTTAGGTGCTGTATTCAATAGAGGTGCACAGAGACGTCATTATTTTTCTCTGAATCTGTATCTGTGTGCAACCATCAAAATGATCTGGCTCTGTTTCTGTAATTGGCTAGAAGATCAGAAGTGGGCGTGGTTTATGCCAGAAATTCAGCCATATGTACCCAATATTCACTGTCAATCCCACTGTTCTGCCTACAAAGCATCAGAATGATTTAGCATTGGCATAAAATTAAATATTTTCGCATCCTCACACTGTACTTTTCATCTCTCTCTCTCTCTTTATTTTTAGCAAAACTAAGCAAAACAAAATTTGTTATAAAAATCAAAAGACTGTTTTCAGTGACTAAATAAGGTAGATGCAACCATTTTTATTTCTGCTGCCACATGCCTAATAATCAAAAAAATCCATGCCTGGTGGCTTTTAACTATTGTAGCATTGGCAATAATAAAAAAAAAACACTTTCTGCTTTATAGGTCACAAAGCTTGAGGAACAAACCTTCTAGGATTATTTCTGCATTCTTCAGAATAGCTCTCTAAGTATGTGAATTTAGGCTTAAACTGCAGCTAACAGGCGGTGGAGCTGGTTGAGTTAACCCAGTCTGACACACAGGCTGCCTACAGCTGGAAACATGTAATGAATACATTGCCTAAGCATGCATGTCTAACCTTAATATACAGCATGGAAGACATATATGGTTTTATATTTTACACTTTTCACTAAACCAAACAGAATTTACCTGAACAGACTGCTTCAGAGGAATGAAATTCCATTTATAATTGATGTCATCTAACACCACCTGGGGATACATCTGGACATCTTAGGCTCATCTACTCCCTTTTTCCTCTCCACCCTGCAGTGACCTCTTTCCTTTTCTGATGGATTTCACCACCCGCTCCTTCTGCATCTCCCTCGCCCTCTTCATCCTCACTTTGGTGTGCTGTTAAATAACCTGACTTGGCTGAGTGAGAACTGCGAGACAGGAGCAGTTCAACCAACCTTCCCTCTGTGCCTTAAGCAGAGCTGAAGAAACCTGTGCAACTGCCACAGAGCATTAGCTACAAAGTTAACCACTACTGACTCACTCATCGGTTCTACCCTCCGCCGACATCCACAGCCATAAAATGAGAGACACAGCAATTCTTCTCTATGTGTGTCTCCTGCATCAGGATGAAGGATTTGACACTCAGAGACAGTTAACTACAGAGAGGAGCAGGCTAGGCCCTGAGCGCTGAATGGGGAGGCTTGATGTGTTTATGAGTTACAGTCCATGTGATCTTGGTGCTGCACTCAGCTGTAGACTGGGTGCACTGAAGTCACTGTTCTGCGCCACTATGGAGGCTTTTTATTTACACACTACTAATGCTGCTGAGGCATACCTTTGTGTCACTACACTAATAAAATGAATTTGAAATATTAAAAGGTAATCAAAATAAATAAAATACATTCATGTTGCCTTAAAAGCTGCACATTCATTTGTGCCCATGCAAAACCAAAGCTTAATCACAGAGTACTCAATGATTCATAATAACCTACAACCCTATTAGCTGTCATGAAATCCTATTTGTGATTCCATTACACCAAACAGGTACAGAAGCACACATTTGTTTAGTTGGATCTCTGTTTATCCTGTGGAAATAATGGCTATTTACACAGCCATGATTATCCAGCTTTGAGAGATCAAATGTAAATCGATGCAGCAGGGAGGTCTGGTTGACTTTGGCAACCTGTGATCTAAATTTCTCGATTCTTTTTTATGGCATTCTCTCAAAAAACATATAAGCACTGTGAGATTGCTCTTGTTTATTTCCACAACAGCAAACACACATAATCTGACTTTCTTTGTTTATTTTTGTTTATTTCATTAATGATAACAGCAGAAAGATAGCTCAGAGTATCGTAACCTTCGTATGGGTTCAAACTTAAATTTATGTTATTCAAAATAATCAGAGATGACCAATCCAGTCCAATATTGGGATCAGGGCCCAATATTGATGTAAGGCATTCATTGGGTAACAGTCTTGCAACACCGAACCGTATTTCATCTAAGTCCACAATAATTCCATAAAGCCATGTTGTTTCTGTTTATAAACAGCATGAGTTATAGTCTAAATTAAGGCATAAATAGTGTTTTCCACACTTTCTTTTCATATTCATGCATCACAAGGAAAACGCATACATGCTGCCTTAAATTGCTATGATACAGCTGGACTGAAGAAATGTAATTACCAACACAAACCACCACAAATCAGCATGTTCTGAACAAACACAAACCTTCACATTTGCATTTTTGAACACAAAATATCAAATATAAATGCTCAGCAATGGATCACAGGATAATTATGCAAATGAGGACAGTCTCTCAGCCTATCAGTGCCACATGTGAATGTCACAAGCCAGAATCCTGCAGTGCCCCATAATAGCTGAAGGTTGCATCGCACAACCCACACAAGCTTTCCAGACTGAAGTTCAGTTTCAGCCTCATAAAAGCTTACTACTACTACTACTACCACCCCAACCGACTGGTCGAAGAGTAGGTAGGATTTCAGATAACCAAGATTTTCTTTAGTTACAGCCATAGACATATTATCATCTCACAAAACTGATATGGTGAATGTGATGGCACAGGTGAAAGTTGGTCCAACCTTAACTCCCTTTTAACTCTGTTTTGGTCTCCACCAATGAAATAATCTGCCTTTTAAATGTTCCACTGCATTTACCAATGAGTCATTGACTTTATCTATCTGCCATTTGGTGCTGGACAGGGTGCGTACAGTGTGTTTATGAAAACTTTTTTTTTCACAAAAAACAGCTGTCTGCCATGGCTAAAATGGTGAGGTTAATGAGAGTGTTGAGACTGGGCAGTAAAACAGCTGAAGAATAGCTCAGTATATTCTAACCTTTGTAAGGACTTGATTGTGCCTGTCTTGTCACGTCCACAGAGCGATGTGAGTGGATGATTTTCCGCACTGCCAAAATCTGACCAACTTTCTTAGCTGTTTTAGCTGTGGTTTCTTCTTTTTATGTGTCATAGCACTTTCCTTTCTCTTTGCTTATCCCTGTTAACAATAAATTGGATTTTATTTCTTTGTCTCCTAATGGAAATACGGTATTATGAGGGCGGTAATCTAATAAATTTAGGTTGGAAATATGCAACTAATCCACACGTTAAATTCATAAGCTTCTACATTATCGCAATCTCTCATTTAAAAGCCGAATCCAACTGACTGGAAAATGAGTGAAGTGCTACAAAGTGCTAAAACCTAATGACATGGACAACAACTGATTAGTCTGATACTGCAGCTTAAGGAGAATCTGTATGCATGGTAGCGGCTCTTTAAAGACAATGAAATAATAAAAGGCAATGCACGGCAGTATCTCTCACTCCTCTAACCAGCATTTTTAAGTTATGGCCAGAAATTAATTGAAAAGCCTTTGCTGAATTTTAGACACACTAATAAAAATGTTCCACTATAACAGAATTAAATCGTCTCTTAAATAATAAGAGGAGAAGGACAATTTGTAATTTCTATTTGTGCTAAATCACTTAACAAGGAAACTAACCACACCCAGAAGCAGCAGATGCTTATGTCACTTGATAATGGGAAGAATGTGGCAACACAACAGAAGTGATGTTTGATGCTGAAGCACCATGGCAAGGTGTTGACAGTGCTGTCAAATATCACTATCGACACCCCAGACTTACAGTATGTGCCAGCCGTCATGGTGCTACATTGGCATGCACACCAGACATACTTGTGCCAGTGTATACTGATGGAAGATGTAAAATGTCCACTGAGGAGCTGGTTTTTGTTTCACAATGATTTAAGTGTAGCTTGGTACTGCACATGCACTCATATGTGCAAACTGTTCATGATCTGTATTTGCTGTATTGTGAGAAGTGAATTATCCGATATTATCCTATGCAATATTTGCATGTGCATAGTTTTGCATCCAGGTACATACTTAAAACACACCCACAAGGGATACTTGTGTTTTTGTGCATGTACATGCATGCTTGTGAGAGATGCGTGCACTCCGTGTGTGTTCAAAATATGTAAAGACATACTGTAATGTAGCATGAGTGGGTGTGAAAATTGGGCACAATTAGCATTTTTAATTGAATGAGCGCACCATTAAATGTCTGTGCTTGCCTCTGGTTTAAATATGTGATTGTGGGATTTTTTTTGGCAATAAGAAAAAGGTCTGTGGTGAATTTAAAACAATTTGATACAAGATTGATTAAATGTGTCAAGATTCTACTGCCAAAAGACTACATGCCTGGGTAACTGGCAAACATCAGCCATAAAAACATACTCTAATAAGTGATATGCACAATGTGAGGATTTCACACTTTTTTTTTACTTGAAATGCAGGTGAGAAAAGGTATTCTACAAAAATATCCACATCCTACCAAAAACAGAAATAATCACCTGAGGGGCTAATGAACAGATTTGTTTTACTTTCCTAAATTATGTTTTTTGTTTGTTTATTTGCTTGTTTGTTTGTTTTAATCAACCAAACCGGTGTTAGGTGGGTTTGATAAGATATCTTATTTATTTATTTATTTATTTATTTAAATTGTGCACTCAGATGTTGGATATTCAATTTAAATGCACAATATGTAAATTCTGCCGCTAGGGGTCTCACTGACATTAAAACAATAACAAAAGACATAGTCTAATGACATTGTGAAGTAGCATGTGATCTTGGGAGTTGTCTTCACTTTTAACAACCACCATAGTTGATGACATGACTCATGACTCAAATTGAAATTATGTTCACAGACGAGGTAATGTGAGTTTTATTCATGTTACATTTAGTCATGTTCGCCAGCTTCCCCCCTCACGCTCCGACGTATTCAACGTAGCCCCCTGCAGCAACTAGCAACTAGCTAGCAGGAAATGCACCGTTATCTTAGAAAAATCATGGATTTCACCGAGTTTGACCATGTTGGAAACATATGGGATAAAGTACGCACACAGTTCAATATACACAATGTCTCGCCTTTTTAGACATGTTAATGCAGAAATTAGGGCTGAATGATTTTGGAAAAAAAGCTAATTGTGATTATTTTGACTGATATTGCAATTGAGATATGATTTGCAATATCAGACGTAATGATAATTTTAATATATTTTTAATGTATTCTTATTTTGACTGAAAAACATGTTAAAATGACTATGGTATATATATTTTTTTGCAGGAATCTGTACCAAATTTAAAAATAAATTGACACACATTTTGCCTTTAAAAATATTGCACCTCCTGCAATTTGAAAATTGCAGAAAGCCATATTGAGATTTTGATAAAATTGTGATTAATTGTACATCCCTGGCAGAAATGTTACATATTATAGAATGCCATTTTTATTCTTTTGCAAATTCACACATACATCAATGCGTGTGTGCATATACATTTTCCAGCACTTAAAGACAGAATAAATAGGGTTTGTCAGTTGCTGTTTGTTAAAATGCAAAAGAAAGATAGCTGCTTGTTGAGTTTCATTCCCACCATGTCAAATACTGACGTTTTAGATTGGTAAAGCACCCCTCGGGACAGAAAAATTATTAGAAAATAAGAAAAGTCAGGCAGAGGGTCGTGTCTCTGCAGATGCGAGCACAGCCACACACTTGTAGTAGGTTGTGTATGATGATTGAGAGAGATTGTTTTTGTATGAGTCCACATATTGTTTTTTGGGAAAATAGTTGCAGATACAAAGGGCTCCTTCTAATGTAACAAAACAAAAACAAAAAACACAACAATTCTTGCATTCAGGTGATTATACACTAATGAAAACATACTTTTGAATCTTACATTCAATTTCTGCCATATTCTGTCAGTAAATCCCCTTAAATCTTACAACCTAAACCTTTGATGTACATGGATGTGTCATATCAATCCAAAGCCTATACTGTATGACACAACACTTTTCTTCCAATGTATCAATTACTGCAGACAACCAAAGCTGCTTCACACTAATCCTGATTGTATCATATCACCTTAGATCTGTATCATATCACCTTAGATCTGTAAAACATCAGGTAGTCACACCTGCTGTTTTGCCATTTCACCCATCAGGAAATTAGAAACTAACTTTTTCCAACAGGACAGTCACAGTGAGGGAAATACAATTAAGCTCAAGCCTTAATAATTAATTTTATGGTCAATGATCTTACCAACAATTATTTCTGATGCAACTAATCATCTGGAAAATAAGAATCACCCAGACCTTTTTCCATTTGTTTTGTTGCCAAGCAGCCAGCAATTTCCCTCAAATAGTTTCTAGTGAAAGCAAGGCGCCAGCATAATGCACAGTGCTGGATAGTGTGTCGCACTGCATAATTTGTTTTTGTTTGTATGTGATCGCCTGCCCGTTTGCATTTTGGGAGACTGTGACAGAAAAGGAACACTTCTCTCTTCCTGTTTGTGCGTTTCTGTTTTTTTCCCTGATGGAAAACCATTCAGCCAAAATGTAGACCAAAGCAGCATTATATATGTTTATGTACAGTAGCAGAGGGGCAATTTTCAGCATTGTTGAATTTCAAGAGACGACGTCTTTTACTTTTACCATTACTGTGAACATGCAGCACGATGGAGACTAGATTTGCACATGATCAACAGAGGGAACAAACAAGAGTACATGAGAGACAGAGAGATTAAAAAGGAATGAATATTAATGGACCGAAAGACATTTTCCGCCATGTGGGGGTCCATACATTATTTGTTTTGTGAGGTAGGCTACAGAAAGGAGAATGTTCATCATGATCTTAGCTCCCATCAAAATCTTTTGTTAGGCCTTTATTTGAATTTAAAACATGGAACGAATTTCCTAACCAAAAAACAGACCAATATTATAGAACATTCATAAAATAATTAAACTGTTTCTCTATAATTGTTTTCCAAATTGTGCTGAAATAACTCAGCTCTTGTCCACAAGTAAGGTTGTTCTGAGGTTGTCAATACAAAAGCATTATTTCTAACAATTTCCTCAAAAGCATGACACAATTAAACATATTAAGTAAAAAAAAAAAGAAAAAAGAAAAAAGCAGCCTATTCAACGTAGAGAAACACATTTCTGTGTTTGATTATTTCCCTCGATGTCCTTCAACCACCACCACCGCTTTGGTGAGTTAAGCTGGCCTACTATCAGGCTGTTAACCTGGGTACATCTTTGACTTGTTCCTCCTAAACACAAATGCACTTAAACACACTATTTCTATTTTGTTTTCAACACCAGTCTACTTTCCTCAGCTCTGATCTCACTAGTTGGCATATGTGAAGAAAAAAACAGAAACATGACAAAAAACAAAAAAAACAAAGACCTCGTCTTTGACCTGTTTTTAGTGTATATTTGAAAACAGTGACAGGAATGTGAAGATCCTCTCTTTGCCTTTGTGAATGTGTTTGAAATAATATGATGCAAACAGTATCTTTCTGGGTCTAGATAAATGCAGCAGTAGGAGGAAAAAGGAAGCACTCATGGACAGTGTAGTGCATGTTTTGTCACTTATCTCATGGATGTGTAAAAACATGGAATACCCAAGTGTAGTGGCTCATTCATGGCAACAAAAACTGCTGCCTACTGGCATTAAGGTTGAAAGTGTCTATTATCCCTCTATGATCATAATTCAAACACATTAGTGTCCGATGAGCATCACCTGACCCACAGTTCCAACACACACAGGGGCTGTTCCTGGGAAATTGGTTCATCCATATCCAGTATATTAATTAAATAGTGAACAGAGCCTCTGGGTCTGAAAAGAAAAGCCAATGCAGAAGTGCCTTAAAGCTATGTTCTTTCAAATGGCCAGCAGGGGGCGGTTCCACTGGTTGCAAAAAGAAGTCTGACTGTATGCACTCTTATGACAAAATGAACCTACTGATTTATGAACTCAGTTGACAGTTTTCTGATGAATTTATGGTCTCAATCACTAGTTTTAAGTCTTATTCAGTGTAGCATGATGTTCATTTTGTAAATTATGATCCCATTAAAAAAATAAAAAGACAATAAAGCAGGTTATACTTTAGGGCAGGGTCACAGTGTCATTCTTAGTAAGACCATCCAAGTGCAACACAGAGGGCCTATGAAACTCAGATCAAACTGTCAAACTAGACAGAGCTGATCAAGTATGTATCAAGATTCTGTCACTCCATAGTCTATTTCTTGCTTAAAATGTCTTAGAAACATCATTTAGTGACTGATTAACTGTAATAGGAGAAAGAACACAACCAGGCTGCTGGGTCACGTCTAGAAGCAAACCCTTGATTTGCAAAACTTCTGAGATTTGTACATGCTGTTTCTTCATTGTGCACAAACTAATTACGATTTATAATGTAACAACACTGGTTAAGATATGGGTAGGTTTAGGGACAAACATCACCTGGTTACGATTGGGAAAAAATCATGGTTTGGGGTAAAACGACCACTCTTGCAAGATCTTTCACAGATCTGGGGTTCCCTTGTAGACATAATCAATTTCTAATTTCCAACAGAGCCTCCCAAAACTCAGATCAAATTTAAAACTAGTCCGTGTCAAATATGGATCAAGAATCTGTTACTACATTGCCTATTTCTCGCTTTAAATGTTTTCAGAAATATGACAGTGACTGTTTAACTGTGTGTATTGCTGAACAGATGAACCAAACCAAGCACCACCCAAGTCACAGTACAGTACATCACCCACCAGCTCCACACTTTCGTCTGTACTACACATGCTCAAACTCAAGGCTTCAAAACAGTATTCCAGAAACCGATGGGTGACATCACAGTTGGGTCACACTTGATGCAGATCAAAAGCAAAGCAAGCTTTTCCATGCAATCCAATGTCAGGTGAGACCAAAGGCTGCAGTCACCTCATTCACCTCTGGGTCCAAAACTCTTTCAAACTGTACACCCTGACCAGAATTTCACCTGAACCAGTTAACTGACTTGTCTCACTGAGCAAAAACTCAAGAACAAGATCCCATTGGTTTGCTAAAAATAGACAACAACTAAAACGGCACACTCACATCCGTGGTGCTCCGTCTTTGCCTCTTGGTTTGACATCACTGGTTCAATCACTAAACTGCAATGTTGCTTCCTGGTTTGACAGTTGGCTTTAAATATACAACATTTCCATGCTGCTTGGTTCTCCACTGAACAATTGTAAGGCTTTTTTGAGATCTCCCGTAGAGAACCACTGTTTCTACTGTCAGCTCAACTGAAGCCTCCCCACCATTTCTGGCCTTGCTGCACAGAATGGTCCCTTTAAATTATGTACAGTGGGAGCGATGTTGACTTCTTCTTACGTCCCAGTAAAATATGGACAACATTAAAAGACACAGGTATCCCCCAGTATTGGTCATGACTGTGTGATATGGATAAAACAGAACTTTGTTCTTCTTGTTCATGTTCCATCTTTTTATTTTATTTTATTTTTTTCCTTTGGTCACCTTTCTCCTTCTCTATGCACTTCTTTTGTGACCTGCTCAGCCACAGCTTCTGTAGTCTAAGTACTTACACCAGCAGCCTGAGGCAAGATGCCCTGATTTCCCACAGCGGGAGAAAGGCCTGCCTGTGACGGCCATGCCTTTTATTCTGGTGGTCAGGTTGGGCAGGTAGATTGATGTACTCAACTGCTGATCTTCTCCAGCCACCATCCCCATTGACATACTAATCTCTACAGCTTTTTAAAGTTTTAGGCTACCTTCAGTTATAAATCACCTTTGAATAATTTAAATAAGCAATCTATACAACGTGTCACATACTGTGCTGTTTTTCAGCACAAGCGGAAGCGTATTTCCATTTAAATCTTTGGATTTCAGGGAGGAGGTTCACTTAATCATGTTTTTGATGGGTGAAGTGAGGTCTGATAGTTACATAGTACAGTAAGGGTGACACAAGCCAGCAGGGACAAACAAGGAATCGCAGTAATAGGCAGTGTCAGTGAAGCTTTGTAAATGAGGACGACAGATCATCTGTGTGCAGCCTTGCTCCATCTCTGTTGCTGTCAACCCAACAGCCTAAAGGCCTCCTTTGTCCAGTGGTCAAGATTTCAGCTGAACAGGTGAAAAGTACTTGTCTGCATTCCTATAATTTACAGATAATAAGTACATAGTTCAATCCATATCATGCCAAAAAACCTTACCATGTGCAAGAAAATACAAAAAGCTCTTGACCTCTGTCCATGGGGCTGCAACTAACAATTATTTTCATTATTGATTAATCTGCCACTTATTTTCATTCTTAATTAATTAGTTGGTCCATAAAATGTCAGAAAATTGTGAAAAATGACTTGTTTTGTTCACAACCCAAATATATTCTGTTCACTGTCAAACGGGGCTAAAGAAACCAGAAAATAATCAAATTTGAGAAACTGAAATTTCTTTAAAAATGACTCAAAATGATTTATCAATTATCAGAATAGTTGGTGATTATTTAATAGTCAATTTAATAGTCTGTTTTACAGTTTAGAGGCACCACTTTCTATTTTAACACAAACTAACTCATCATAGTTTTAATAAAATTAATTATTATTTCAGGGAAAGTTTGCAATCTTCTTAATAATTACTAAATATAGTGAAGATGGAGACGTCTAGAGTATATTTAATTATAATATAGTATCATGGTTCATTCAGGTTTTCTCTCTGGTTATTGTTTCTCTGCTTGGACAGGGTCAAATAAAACTGAGCATGGTCAATTTCTGTCCTCTACGTGCTCCTACGTACAGGATTGTCCCTTGAATGTGAATACCCTATTGCAAGAAAAGGTATTGCTAATTGTAGAATACAGATTAAAATTAAAATCTGGGAATATAATTAATCTAGAAGGTGAGGACTATTAACATACTGTCGTGTTGCATATGTAGACCGTGCATTGTGCAAAGTGTGAAAAACAGGGCAAACTGGTATTGTATCTAAACTGTAGAGCTTCCTGGGGCCAAAATCCTAAAATAGCACGGTTTCCCCCATTGTAACTGAAATAGCTGACTGAGTCAATTTATATAGCAGGATTTTGGAAGGTGTAATGGAGCAGGAATAATAGCACATCTAAGGAAAGGCAGCTTCCAGCACTCATCCAACAGTTAGAATCAGAAATCAGATTGCTAGCATGGCATAAAAAAATCATTTTAGTGTGACAGTTAAATATTCATACGTTTACCTGTATCACAAAGTAAAAGAACCCATTTAAACCCTGTCACTTAATGCTAAGAAATCCCACAATCAGAATATGTCAGATGCAGCATTTCTGGTTAAGGCTGCAGGCTTGTCACACACCCCCATAATATGAAGGTGTCATTCCGTCTCAGTAATGTTTTCAGTTTGGCACAAAGATGTGCTTTCCCAGTCATGGATATACGCTCAAAATAATGTTTGCTGTTGAAGAATATCCTGGAGCAATAACTTATTACACATCTAGTAATAAAATCCCTAGAGAGAGAAAAACAAGGATGTCTGAGAGTTACATAAGCTGTAACACAAGCTCAGCTGTTTTTGCAAAGATGGGTACCTCCATTCCCAATCCATATAAAAGAGAACTAAATGGCACAGAATAAGAACAACTGGTATATAAGTGTTTGTAAATTTGCATGTGCTCACTTGGGACCCTCTTACAACCTGCCAAATAATCTTCCAACTGGGACACAGGCACTGCTGTCACATAAAAAAAGCCATGTATATTGGTTTTTCCTCTCACCATCCCTTGTTACCAATTTATGACAGAATAGCATGGGGAGAAAGACGATATTAGTGTGAGGAAAATGGGGATGACAGACAGGACCAAGAGAGGAAAAAAAAAAAGACGTAGGATGAAAGTCGCAATATTAGTTTAAAGGGACAGCTGCAATATTCAAACAATCATTCACAAGAGCGACTCCAATGGCTCACTGGCAGTGTGTAAACAAGCTTAATGTCTACAGCCTGTATCACCATGAATCTCATAACCCGTCTTGGCCCTGAAGCCTTTTCTCAGCCTCCCCCACAAGTCCACTGGCTTATCACATAAACGATTATTGACTGCTTTGCGAGCCATCAATACCATCAGTGCAGTTTTACATATGGTAAGCCTGGCAACTTCATCATAGTAAGCCAGTAGAGGCAGGAAGCTAAGAGGCTATAAAGACACACGAAGTTCCACAGTGGGAATGAAAGGGTTTGCAGTGGCATTTTGCAGAACTGTTGAGTCTTTACAGGAAAAATATGGAAGACCCTAGTGTTCAAAAAAGAGTACTGCAGTCCAAATAGAGAGATAGAGCCATGGACAGTATATTAAATAGGTTGAATCCTTTTCTAAAACGCAATCTATGATGAAAAATAGTTGTTTCCCCTGCCCCCTCCTCCAAAGCCCATGCAAGTTGTCTGCAGGCTGCACGGACAAAGAACAGGAGTGAAAGGCGGACACAACATTATCATTTGATGCTGACAAGAGCAAGGGATGTGGAGCGCCTCATTGCTTGCATTTGCCTTAGTTACCCCCCCCAAAAAATATCTGCCCCTGAGTTCAGAGAGTTCAGGAAATAGACTGCCTTCTTTACTGCCTACCAAGAGCTCCATTAACATTTTGTTGTTTGTTGTTATTTTGTCATAAACATACTCTTTCAAAATTATTATTGATGATTTCTTATGACTCATAAACAGACACAAACAAATTCAGCAAACATTCAGGATTTATTTTAACTCTGGTACACATGAAATGGGCCAGAATGGAAATTTCAAAGGAGAACTCTCTGGCTGTGGCTGTTGCTGTGGAGAAGCTGGTATTTCAACATATCATGTTCCCTTATGATTTTGTACAGTAAATATATTACATCTTTCTCCTTTAAATTTTAATGTAGGTTGTTCTTGATTCCTGTAAATGTTTATTTATTTGACTGAGAACATTCTGTGCAAAGGGTGTTAAATTAACTCATCCCAAATTCCTGGATCTGTCAGTTAAGTCGCTTTGAAGGTAACAGAAAGGGCAGAGAATTCCATGTATTAACAGCAAATTCCATGCAAAACAAAAGCTCACGTAACACGGCTGTGTGATGGTGCAACGTATTGGTATATAACATGCCGCCTCAGGTCTTGCAGCTGAGCCAAAACAACTTAATGGATTAATTGGGAACCAACAGAGATAATTAGGCCTTTGGGGTTGTATGATTCCACCCCTCGTCGACTGTTGCCTCAGAACTGTGATGTAGTGCGTTCCTGCTGTGTAATCGAGATAATTAGCAAGAATGTTGTGTCACTGTCCAAAGATTAGCAAAAGGGAAAGGCCAAACAAGGCTCATTAAAATGTGGTTCCAACCTAGAGAGACTTGATAGGATTTACTGTCAGAGATTGTGTCTTGTTTTCATTTACCTTATTCGTGTCCTTAGAGGAGTGCGGGAAGATGAAAGATTATGTTTTTTCATCTCGTGACAAGCATTGTTCTCTTCAATCATGGCACGAACAGACACCGCAGTTAGAGGAATTGGTCCAACCTTTAACTTGGCAGCTATTAACCAGCGTCCACAGAAACACGCTGCAGTGAAACAATTTCTTTTGCTCATACGAGAACGATGCACACGACTGTCATATATTTGCTTCCCCTGAGGAAAAATTACTATGGATAGCTAGCTGTTAGGTGAGACTAACTGAGCCAGGGCTTCAGTTGTTTACTGTGCTCCTATTATTGGATGCCAAGGTGTCCTTCTGTGAGGCTGACAGGCACTGAGTAGTAGGCCAAATTGATTGGTCTGCTCTTGCCCACCAAAAGGACCTGAACTCAATTTGCTTGTGATGGCTTCAATTTCCTGGCTGGACAAAATCCCCCCACTCCTCTCTCCTGTGCTCTCCCTCTCTCAGCATCCCTTCCTCGCTCAAGAGCTGTCATTTAATTTCATTACTCAACAGGGGAGGTTCATGCCCTGTCACATTTGTCTGTCTTTCGTCCCTCGCTCTGTTCATGTGAACTTCACCAAAGAGCTACAGCAAAGAAAGGCTTGTTTTTTAGACACTGGTTGTGTTATATTTTTCCTGGAATAGTATCATTTTCGTCCGAGCTAAAGCTGCACAGAGATATCATTATCTGTATCTGTATCTGTTCAAGTAACAAAATTATGTGTCTCTGTGTCTGTCTTCAGATACAAGACCCAAAGTGGGCGTGGTATATACCAGAAGTCACATCAAATAGGGCAAATAACCTAACCTAAAATTCATTGGCAATGCATTTGTTGCCCCTAATATTGACATATAAATAATTCTGAAATATATTTCTACATGCTGTGCTTTTTATCTATCTCATTTTGTTTTTAGCTAAACTAAGTTTTATGAACTGTCTGAAGCTCAACTCCAACCATTTCACTGGAGGATATTGAAAAATAGATATATAGTTGTGTATTTATGATACATGATACACAAAATACTGTTTCGTCAATGGTTATATTATTATTACTATGACTATTATTATTTTAAAAAGCTGAACATGCTGGTTCAACCTTTACAACTATCCAGTAGTAGTAATAAGTGTTCTCTCTATATATATTAATACAACAGTACTTTGAGACCAAGGATGATGTCCTCTACAGGAATTGCTCTTGAGAATTTTTTGTGTTTGTTGGCAACCTCCCAAAAGAGAAATGGAATATCCAACCTTGCAAATATATAAAAACATCACTCAGTTGAAGGGAATAATCTTGGTGCATTAAATCACTGATTGATTCAGTAGGATCCAACCTTTTTTAATTAAGTCAAGGTAATCATGGAGCTGACTTCTTCCAAAAATTAACAAGCAAATTCTGATAGAAGAAATATCCATTTCCATCGTTTTACTTGTGCTTTCCTGATAACGCATGTGGATTCAGTTTTCATTAGAGGGTTTGTAGCTTGATCCTCATCTGCCCTCTCGATGAAAGATGCAAGTGGGAACCTTTTTAAGATTAACTACATACATTTTAGGGTGTCCAAAGATGAAAGCAAAGACTTCCACACTAGCACACTGCCTTGCCTTCATTTGGGTGTGGTGCATAAAATAACTGATATGTTTCAGATAGGTTTTGTCATCTCCATGTCATTACTCCTGCTGGTATTCAGCTGGTTATTCAAGATTAGGTCATCAAAGGTTGGACTAATTTAGGGCTCGCTTTACAACGCTTATTTTCCTCCACATTTCTCAGGAGCAAAGACCCAATTTGCTTCTCCCACCATACTGTAGCAACATCTTGTAAACTAATTTCACATGCACATAATGCCTGGTAAACACGGTCAACGGCTGATTAGAAAGAAAACAGGATCTAATGCCGCAGTCAAGCATATAGGTCTTTGAAGTGATTACCTTACATGTTTTGGCCTCGCTTTTGTTGCTTTAAGATAAACATGTGGAGCCACTCAGCATATGCCAGCTTATGTCAAGATGAAAGATTTTACAAGCCATTATCAGAAACCAGCAGATTGTACTGAGGGTATTAGCTGGCCCCGGAAATGTGCTACAACTGCAAAGATCTTGCTCTGATTTCAGACACTGTGGATAGGGGGGTCACCCTCTCAGCACTTTTAGATGATCTAGATGACAGGCAGGAGATTAACACTGGCAAAATGTGAGGTCCTAAAGATAGCTAATCACGTACTGTACAAAATAACATGAAGAAATCCAAAAATGTTGCATTGCTTTATTAATTTACACTAATCTTTCCTTCCTTTCACCACGAAATAAAAGCAATTTAAAATCCTGATGGCCATAAAATCACACATAAACACAGAATAGTACATCAGAAAACAAAAAAGCTGACAGGAACATGCAGCATCCTCTTACCCCAAACCTCTGTATCATTTTTTCTTGCTTTTACTCCTCTTTGTCTCCGAGGATATGCGCTCTTCTGGGTGTATTTACCAGCGGTCTTACATGCTTTTACCTCCAGGAAACAAGCAGTTGATCTGGCTCATATTTTACAATGATTCATCTCGCTCAGTATCAACCACGAGGCATAAATGCGATACAACCAAATTAAGGCCGCTCAGCCAGACAAACAAGCTGGGGAATTTCAAACCTGTGCCTTTTTTTCATTTCGCTTTGAGAGCCACTGCAATTTATTGCTGTATTAAGACTGATTTCTTAAAGCTGTTTTTCATGTTGTAGCTGTTGTTTCCCTTCTTTCATTTTTCTTATTTCAAAGGCAGCACAGTAAAAAGGTATTACTGCACATAAATACATTGACTGCACACACTACGTTGACAGTTTTCTAGCACAGAAGTCAATACTATACAGTCCGTTGTTGTAGGTGTTGAAGTTTAAAGGAGAAATCTGCAATATAATTACTGTAATAAATCAGAAAATTACTGTGATATGTCATCAGAGATTAAGGAAACATGTCGAGTTGAAATACTTTTTCTCTGACAACAACTCTACAGCCCCGGTGTCCTTTGAAATTTCTATTTTAGGCTGCAATAATTGTTTTTGTTTCACTTTAATTAAAGTTCAAATTAATGCAGGATAATTGCTGAATGAGTAAGTGTCTGTTTATGAGTCATAAGAAATAATTAATAATCTTGCAAAAAGAGTAGATGAATATAATGCATCAACTGAGAAATATATTAATGGAGTCTGGCAGGCAGTGAGACAGGTAGTCACTGAACTCAAGAGTGTGTAGAGCAGTGGGTTTTTGTTTTCAGGATAACAGGCTTAACTTTACATCGAAAGATAACTGAGGGTTATAAACAGCTGATCAACTTACAGTGTAGGACTCCTTGTTGCTTGTTATTATCAGTCTACAATGTAGTGCATGTTTTGCACTCTTGCGGTGTTCCTGCAGCCTGCCTGAGCTTCCCCGAGTCTGGGAAGGAGGAGTTGGGGGCAAACAACTTGCTTCAACCATAGACTGTATAGTAGATAGGATTTCAACCTATTTAATACACAGCCTATGACTCCAACTCCCTATTTGGACTGCAGTGCTCATTTCTGCATGCTCAGTTGCTCCATATTGCTCCTTTAACTTTAGTGTTTTTGCATAACCACACCAAGTTAAATTTTAAATAATTGAGAAAATGTCTTAAGTACTTATGTAACATCAGTTGGACGGCCATCAACGTCAACATGTATCATTGTATCTGAACGAAGTGACTGATCCATGTATTGAACTTATATTCTCTTCATAAGCTGCCTTACATCCTCTGAGCTGTTTGATCAGTTAAAGCAAAGATGACTCCAGCAGAGCGTGTGTTTAGTCTGCACAGACATGCTATGCCCTGCCATCGCTGGAGGTGTCTGTTCTGGCTCTCTTCAACTGAATCAAAAAGCCCCACAGGGACAAAGCCAAAAGCTTATCCATTGTGTATGTGGAACAAGGGAGTAAGCACCCTGTGAGTGCAATGAAGGGGGAGAGCAAGCTGGACACTGACGGGTCTACTGAGCTCCAGGGAAATTACACAGATACATACTAAGAAATTGCACTGAAATACAGAAGAATCGTCTGTTTCTTTGCTTCTCCAGATCCATCTGTTCCACATGGCGAAATTATAATTTCCATTATCTTATCGATCCCATCATCAGCCAGAGAGGAAGATACTGCAGGATTTTTTTTTTGTCTCTTTCTCTCTGACTGTGAGATTATGTCGGGGATAAGAGAGATTTTCCTGTTCACTAATAATGCTTCATTATTACCTTTTTATGAAACAATTTGGTGAATCCAAACATTAAATTCTGACTCTAATTGTGCTTGTTCAAGTAGATTACAAAGTGGAGTGCAGCGTGTGGTGAAATGTTCTGTACATCAACCTATAATAGCAACAGTATGTTTTCAGAAAAAAGGTGTTATGTGTAATGTGTTGACTATTATAATTGCAACAAGTTTATATTGGCAAAAAAATTTAATACAGCACATGTGGCACCTCATTACTAACACTGGGAGCTTGCACTCAAGATTTTCTCGTTATTTTCTTTTTTTAATTTTTAAAACTTTAAATTATAATTACTTGAAAATGGAGAGGAAAGATGTTATGAAGATATTTTCCATGAAAATATCTCCTCCATCCTGCCTTAATGAATGCATAATAAATGCTCAGACCCTGGTTTTACTATTTGCAGATTTATGCTAATTTGTTTATTAAATAAAAAATGCTGTAGATTTTCATTTGTTTTGGGTGTTGGATTGTTGTGCAGTGTTGGGCAAGTTATTGAAATTTAGTAATTAGTTACAGCACTAACTACTGCATATAAAAGTACTGAGGAAACTTACTTTTACATGTCTCCTTTAATTCTTATTAAGTGTTGTTAGTTAATAATTAATTATATGATGAACGGTTTATATGATACTATGATGAAAAGCAAGCTCACACTGCCTGAACTGTCTTTCACCACCGTAAGGTCGGGTGACGTTAGATCATATGTTGGTGATGAGGCTACGTTTGTTTGCTACCTCTGCTGTCCTCTGCAGTTGTCCACTGTTTTCAGGTAAGACAAAAGTAACAAACAACTAGCCCATTTAAACACTATGTGTTTACTGTATATGTGATTTCTGTCACTTAGGGGGTCTCTCTCACATTAAAACAATAACGAAAGATGTCATTTGGTGATGTAGTTAAGTAGTGTGGGATCATAGGAGTCGTTTTCTACATTGTTAAACAATCACCATTTCAGACGAAAATCTATCTGACACGACTCATACAGTGTTTTGTACAGTAGCACTCAGAAACACTGAATATGTCGTAAATCAAATTTTAATTTCAAGATAGTTTTAAAATGTGCAGCAGACATTCCTAAATCTTGTTATAGAATATGTCTAAATACGTCTAAACTGACTTGGGATTGAGTCGTTTAAAAATGTCATAGTTTGTATCTTGGACACAATAAAAAATCTATAGTGTCTATAATAATGTAAGAGATCCATATCAAGATTATTTGCTTATGTTAAGTGTTTATTAAAAATGACTATTGGCTGATATATCAGAGTTTTATAAAGGTTTCAAGAACAGTAATTAATGCATGCCAGCTAACTCACTTTAGTTTCTGAATTTGTAGGGATGAATCATTTATGATTAAAAATAATCATGATTGGCAGATCTTTTTAGCGCAGTAGGTATTTGAACAGACACTTTGGAAACCAGATGCTTTAGTACTAGTTACTGTAAAAATAAAACACACACACACACATACGCAAACACAAACACACAAGCAACAAAAAGAGAAATCCCTGTTCAGATGAATTCAGATGACTTTCTCCTGAGACAGAACAGGATGGTGTGAAGCCAAGCCAGTTTCCTGCTCCTGTCTCTATTTGAAGGGCAGTGATGTGTATAATACTTTTCACCCTGGCAGGTTCACTGTTAGATAGAAAAGACTGAGGTAAAGGAAAATACAAAGTAAAACTGCATGGTAACAGAAGAGGGCTGGTTCACTTCAGAAAGATTGTCCGACCTTGAGGAGCAATGGGCAAAAAGAGTCGGTATGAGCAGGGCAGAGAGTGGAAGGAAAGGAAAGAGCCCTCCCAAAACACCGTTTACATCATCCTACACTGGCAGTTTATGATCATCCAGCTATCTGTCCATCTATCCATCTACTGTATCTATCTATATCTGTCTATCTACCTACCTACCTACCTTTACAGTATATAGCCTCCACAGATATTTATATATACGGTGTATTGATTTTCTGTCGGGGAGCTGTTGTGATGCAGCCAGTCAAATTGCATTCTAAAACAAGATAGATTGTAGCGCGCACACAGCTGTGCCGAGCAGATAAATCAATTAAAGTGACCTGATCTGACAAGTAGCCACATCCTCAGACAGGCTTAATATGAGAACACACAGGCACGCGACTCATGCCTATCTCTGTCTCACCATGGAAGCTTTCTTTCCAAGAAAGTCTGATTAAAAGACAGCTGTCAGTGGTTTCAGAGCACAGGTCTACTAATGAAATCGCTTTTTTGTCTTACGTGGATAAGGAATTTTTTAATCATGATTTTTTTTTTTTATCAAAAGGCAGTCCGATTCATGCCCTTGAAATCAATTTAATATGGTTTGAAAACATAATAATAAGAGAGGTAATTCTATTTAGGATTTTCTTCAAATATGAATCTAAGATCTAATGACAGTTAAACCTTCTCCAACTCAATAATAAGTCTGTCTACCCATCTATCATCTATCTATCCATCCATCCATCCATCTATCCATGTACATGCATACCCGTCAGCCTTGAATCCACTAAGACCTTCTATCTTGTCATGCCAATTCATTCCTCTTTTGTCAGCTGAGCATCATCAGTGTCACTGCCACCCCCGCTGGCCATGGCGGGATTGACATCTTCCTCAAAGGTTGTTTCACTGGAAAGATGTGTGGATCTGGAATAACAGACTAAGAGCCTTGACTCAAACTGAATCATGATGTACAGTATATCTCAAGGATTGCAACATGTCCTCCTACATTAACAACAGATTATGCCAATTGTCAGTGACTCCCACAACGTCATATATGACTGGTGGAGAGTGCTGGCAGAGACAGGCACACTAGACATTAAGTACATTCCATTAACTGTTGTAAAATGGTCACAGTTTGGTTAGGTTCAGGCAACAAAACTACATGGTTAGGTTTAGGAATACACAATGGTTTGGCATATAATAAGTACATATATCATATGACAGAAGAGATGTGACATAATGAAATGTAAGTAACTTGAAACTTTGAATAACTCAACGGTCCATCCATCCACCCCAACCTCCTCAATATGCAGATTTTATTGCTCTTTAAGGATCATTTCAGCCCACTTTATGAAATGTAACCACTGCCTACATGTCTATGTGTGTCCTTTGCATTGGCCACTAGAGTACGCCACTCAAGAGTCAAAAGTTACCCCAAAGAGGACGAAGAAGAGTTACAAATTTCTGACAACAACAAACATGGTGATGCTGAAGGAGGTTGTAATGATGGACCTCTTGAGAAAGAGGCAAAAGCAGAGGCAGCACTGAAGCTGGTGGTGGTCTGCGCAGCATGTGGACGAAAAATTCTTTTTACTAACTAATTGACGACAAACTCTATTTCCAGTACTTGAGGAACTTCTTCGTCGTGTCCTGTAGTTGTCTTGATTGAACTGTTGGCTACACTGCCCCCTACGACTACCAGTGGTACAGCTCCATTTCGTCCACATCCAGAAGTTTTCAGAAAACATGCAAAAATACAGATGAAATTAATGCAAAGCACTGACAGAAGTCTCCGTTCATATGCGTATCTAACATTTAGCACAAATTATCCATCATAATTGCTACACATTAGAGGTTGCTGGCTAACAATGAATTTAAATATGGGTTATAATAAACTGCTTGCACAGACAGTCTAGGCACCCATTGTTGTAGTGAGGATGGGTTGGTAGGATGCCAGGTTCTGGTCTTTGCAGGTTGTTAAAATGTAACTATTCACATTAAAAGTTGCATAGTGCCATATGAATAACTCAGTGAAATGAGAACTGCATATGGAGAAAACAGCACAGACAGTGCACTCAAGCACTTTTGATCACAGTAACAACTACTCTATTACCAGTTTATCAACAGCTAATCCTCTAATTTTAATTCTAGTTCGCCAGTTGTGACATGTCAGCATACAATGGGAGCACACCTCTGTAATTTGCACCAACAAAGAGGCCTTCCACCTTACACGGTATATAGCGGAAGAATGGGCTTCACTCCTTTGTGTGAAAAAAGATGCCTGCATTTTGAAAACAATGGAGCACGGTAGATGCACAATGTGATGACACCTCTACAATGGGTACACATGGGTGTCATTTTCCCTTTCACTGTTGTTTGTGTTTGTAGCTGTACAATGCGTACACGCTCAGTGGGTAAGAATTACACATACTATGAAATCTAAATCTAAATATGTATGAATTACCAAGATGTAGCACTGGCTTAGTCTACACTGACAAAATATAACAAAAAAATCCATTTATCAATAGAGATCTTACATGAATTTGCCTCCTGTAGAGGCAAAGACTCACAAGGCAATTTAGATATTAAAAGTAACAATCAAAAGATTCAGGATTGACCTCCAACCAAATCTTTTTTTGGTGATGAGGACAAAGTCATTCCTTTGGAGCGTAGAGGACAGCTCAGAGGATTTTTATCCTTCACTCATCAGTGGCTTTCATCTTAAGGGTCACTTTCTAAGTATCAATCATCTCAGTGCTCCAGCCTCCAAAAAGTCTTGCTAATCATGAGATCTAGTGCAAAACACATCAAAGAGATTTTTAGAAAAGCTGTCTTCAAGGCATGGCTGTTTCAAACTCCATTACCACTGAAGATACAAATGGATTTACATTGCACCTTAACATGACAAGAGCAGACTGAACACTTAGCCAAGGTGATCACAATCCAAGGCAAAATTGATTTGGCTAATTAATGCACATCCAGAGAGGTCTCGGTCTTTAATCATCTCAAGTATACGCTCCCTTTTATCAAAACCACAGAGGGAGTGAAATAGTGAGGCTCCTAAAATGCTATTTGTCTCAAGTACATCAAAAAAATATTTAATTTTTAATCATTTGTCTTGGGAAATAGTGTTGTACTTAATTCAAACAGTACAGCTGTGAACAGTGATCTCTCAAACATTAGTTTGATGGGCTCCGTTTCTGCTCTCAATATCCAATGGTATAATCACTTAGAGAATTAAGCAAACAAAGACGCTTTTTCAAGGAGAGAAGAGGAAAAGAGAAAAAAGGGAAAAGAGACAGAAAGAGAGCGTAGGGGGACGACAGACAGAGAAAAAGGAGAAGGACTGCGATTGCATATGTGTTTTGACAGTATGAACCAACTCAGGTAAGCCCTAAAATCCTTTGTTTTCCAAGGTGCTGACTGCTTGGCTATCATGATAACCCTTCACTGCAGCTGTCAGCTGATGAAGTTCAGCATTCAGAGACAGAGAGAGAGAACACACTCACCCTATCAGTCTATCAATATATCCATGTCTCTCTGTCTCTGTCTCTTTCTATCTCTGTCTCTCTCAATTCGGTTCAGTTTGAATCTGCTTCATTGGCATGACAGTGAAAGGATCCACTGTATACTGCCAAGGAGCAGACAAGCATCAAGACAAATAATGGAACAAGACATTCATAAATGATGGATACTAAATAAATGATTAAACATATGTCGATATCAATAATAGCGTATCGATTAAAAATATATATAAATAAATTAAATGCATTCAATTCAAGTCAGTGAATAACTACACAGTACAATAGTAGGTAGCAACACAATGTAACTACTCTTAAAAATTATTTCTGTATCTGTTGCTAGGGCTGGATTGGATGGATTTTTTTCTTACTGCGATGACAAAGGAGCATATTCCTGCTGGATGGCAGTTTACCGCGAGTACCTTAATAATTAAATTTTTTTATTGGACTTTGCTGAAGCATACTGTCACAGGGTAGCATAACTCCTTTAAGGAATGGGGCTAGGGTGACCAGATGTCTTTAAAAAAATTCAAGACAGTCCCGAATCCTGTCTTTTTTTTCCTGAAAACTAACCATCATTGTAACAGATAATATGAACAACAAACGATTTCGTGACAATATTATGATCAAATCAGTTATGTAGTCTATAATTCCCACTGATTAAAAAAGTCTGTCTGCTCATTTTTGTAAAATATTGAAGCATATTATTGATGCACCTGTTTGAACCAGATGACGGAGAGTGCAGCGGGAGGAATTTGGCATAAAAAAAAACAGTCTCGTCAGTTATTTCCAAACTGCTGAAAAACTAACATGGTTGGCCCCAAAGTAAGCTCAGCAGGAGACGCTAACGTTAAGCTTATGCTAAACCTTGCATTGTATATTTAAATCGTGATCATTTATCCATTTTTCCATCTTGAAAACAGTTGTTGTTAGAATGCTTTAGGTGTGCTCCTGACTTGTGAGTAGCAGGACTGATCCATAGATGTATTAATAGATGCTTGTGCTGACCTTAACATGAGACTGACTTCAAAATAAAATTTGTGGAGATCAGTAGGCTTCCCATGACCGCGTTATTGCGGTAATGCAGTTATCATCACAGCCCTATTTTGTTGCTACTTTGAAACAAACTTTGCAGCGATACAGACTGCACTTTTTCTGTCACTCAGTAACATACTGAGTGTTAGTGACACTTTACACTCTCAGTCAGCAGCCGACATGTTGAGACGTTAACCAAAATGACACATAGGTACAGATCTCTGACTTGAGAACCTCCTCTCAAAAGGCACAAGGAGCAGAATCTATTTCGCAGACAGGAACGTCTTTCTGTGCCATCACCTTGCGGTGGCGAGTCCATCTCTCTTTGTCTCTCCCTCTCAATCTGTCTCTCACTCACACCCTCGACAAGCCTTTTTACAACCTTTTACAACAAATTAGCATCCTTGTTAGTCGTGTTTGATGTGAACTTCAGAGAACCAAGGAGGACAGAGTGTTTACAAAGGCCCTGGCTCCGCTGGACTGGCATATGGTAAAGGTGCTGTGCTGTGTTTTCCTTTGCATCGAAACTCTAAAAATACCCCAAACACATTCAGCCCTATCTCCTAAGGAGAAAATGTAATTACAGTCAGGATTACACTCACTGGCAACATTTATTCACCAATCTAGAAAAAGTGACGTCCTTAAATATACCACACAGACGTTATAATCAGGAGGTTAGAATAGAATAATGCACAAGGATTTGACACAGGAGACACTAAAACAGTTACAGCATATAATCCATATTTTCTCAATGAAAATGCATCAGTGAATGCAACAATGTGAAAAGGGTCGCTTGTAGTGATGAACCCCCAGAGAATGATCAGTCTGTGGTTCTCCTCAGCTTTACAGAGTTTCATCTCACTGTTTAGCTATCAGGTCCACAACTTTACTCTTACTCGTACTGGTGTTGTTTTTGGCCACAGCAGGCAGCTATTTACAGTGTAAAAGCCCTAAAAACCCCACTGTACACTACCTGCTCAGCACCAAACGGCAGACACCAACTGGCTGGTGAACACAGCAGAGACTTCAGCGGCAAAAAAGTCAGATATTTCCCTCGGGAGTTGGAAAAGACCAAAAAGTATTGAACATTGGACTCACATCCATCAGGTGGACACAGAAACGACTCTATAACTGCAGGATGTGTAAATAAGCAACTGTTTTCTAACTGGTTCACCAAATAAGCATAAAAGCTGATAGATGATAATTCAATTTTGAGTTTAGAGCTGCAACAATCAATCCAATTAATCATATATCAATTATGAAATTAATCGACAACTATTTTTATAACTAATGAGATCAATCAGTTTAGTTCAGCTTCTTATTTTCTGGCTCTTTACTCCTTTTATGACTGTAACCAAATGTAGGCAAAACATAACATGATGAGGATGTCATATTGGGCTTTGGGGAACACTGATGAACAATTTCCGAAACTCTCAAGGCCAATCAACTAATCAATTAATCAAGAAAATAATCAGCAGACTAAGTGACAATTAAAATAATTGTTAGTTTTTGCCCTAGTTGAGCTCACAACGTCTTTCTGTCCAAATGGTCGATAAACAAGTTATTGTTACTACTGGGTTATAGTTAAGAATATTTTGAGATTTGAATATTATATATATTGAAAACATCAACACATCTTGTCACTTTCTTTTTCATTTCAAGACCACATTATTTCTATAATCAAGTGTTAAGAACTGCATCAAAATAATAATAGAAGTGTTAATCACAGTGGAGAAAATAAATACTTTGACAGTGAATATTTTGCACATATGTTGCATATACATAAACTGAGTGTTGACTGCGAGTTTAAACATATGCATATAAATACCTCCTCATAACGCTGATAAAACGTGATGTAAAATACAAATCCATTTGTTAATGTATTACTGACACCAGTGGCTTTTAAACAGTGTGCTTTATTATATACTGTTCATTGTAGGCACTCATTTCCCAGTACAGAGGCACAATCTATACCCTTAAAAAGCCTTTTTAAAAAAGCTAGCCCCAGTTTGCACAGTTGCCAGATGTTGGGAATTAGCGTGACACATCAAAGGTCCTGATTGATTGACACCCTTTCTTTCCCACTCTCACTCTGGGAAGTCTGCTTCTGGTTGGCTGCTACTCCTTAGGTTGGTTATCGAGGCTATTTTTCATGGATATGAATACAAGATTTTGGCTTGCCCTTTGATGTTCTTTGGGTGCAAAATTTTGAAAATAGATTACTTCTCACATATTATGTATTAATGCCAGTTTTAGGAGGCAGCACTGTACCTTTATAATCATGACAACTTGCTAACCAATCATCATTTTTGTCTCATGTTATCCATTCTGCTGTCCTTGGTTAACGGTAGAATCAAATTGACAATCCTCAGTCCATAAAACACAGTTATTGTTACTCCACAATATTAAAGTTACAGAAACATCCAGTGAGATTCTGGCTTTTCTTGGAATCCTCTGCAAGCAGAGAAATCATATAAGCTTTGATGTTTATCTACAGAGGATTCCTCTCATGTCCCGTAATTCCGTTGTAAATTCCATATTTTTTTGTAGATGTTATATTTTTTGTGAAAATATACCAGTGAAACAGACAGTTTTCCTTCTTTTTATAGTTGCTCCGTTTCCTGCTCTCATGTTTTCTTTTGCTGTTTGATCAACAAACCTAACTCTCAATATCACCAGAGAATAAATGTCATGTTCCCCACTAGGAAATTCACAAACTCCTTTTACAGCATCACACCTGAATGAGAATGAAAATAAATAAGATGCATTTGCACTATGTTGACTCACACTGGCTTCTTGAGTAAAAAAAATATTTATTATATATATATATATCCTCCACACTCTTTAGCACAGGACCAAAGAACATGTCCCACCTCAAAACTATCAAAGCAATTTTACAGGATTTATTTGAACATACTTGTCACCTCTCAGAAAGCTACGCGTGGATGCAGACTGCCATTACCTACGCCAATGAGTGGCACAACAAAAACATTTCCATTCATCTCTGGGAGGTATGATAGGGTAAATGGTCTCAATGACACTCACACACTGGGCATTTAGCTGCTGTTAACCCCAGACACATCTCTGGAGGCTTCATACCCTCTTTCTCCCTCTCAACAGCTGTGAAACATTGGTTTCAGGTCATGTTACTGACTTTGCTCTGACCTCCCAAGGTATCTACCAACCTTTAGGGCTATCTATCTCTGTGTTTGTGTCTCTGTCTTCATCTGTCTGTCTCTCTGGCTGTCTCTATTGCTGCCTTCTCTCTCTCGCTGTCCACACACACACACAGGCACACAAACTCCCAAGCACTTACCCTCATGATCCGGTAATGCGAGTCTAGCACTTGTACTCCAATTATTCTCCTGTACTTGTT
>JAJHUR010110763.1:1846-16135 GCA_027495735.1 Lutjanus campechanus | reverse complement strand
CACACACACACACACACACACACACACACACACACACACACACACACCATCCATCCTGGTGTAGTCATGTCACCTTATCTCATTTCACCATCTCAGTTTCTAGTGGGTTTGACTTTGAGCAGAGAGCACAGAGAAAATAAAAGAGAATTCTTTCTTAGACAAACGCACAGTCCGCAGTGTATAAAGGATATTGCTGTTCAGTGTGATATTGAATTCTCTGAGTTTGTGTCAGAGTGTGTAGTTCTTTACCAGCAACAGTTTCTTTTTAGTGCAGACAGAGACCAAAAAGAAAGAAAAAACAACTCTGTTCTACATTCTTCTCTCTGTGTGTGTATGCGCGTGTGTGTGTGTGTGTGTGTGTGTGTGTGTGTGTGTGTGTGTGCGTGTGTGTGTGTGTGTGTGTGCATGTGTGTATGTGTGTGTGTGTGTGTGAATACTTTTTACTCTTTTACATAAACTTTAGCTACTAAGTACTTTTCAGATTTAGATTATTAAGACAAATCATAAATTAGCGAACCTATGATGTGTTATCATGGGTTAAACTACCCAGCGATATATAAAGTAATTAAAGCTCCACTCTTGCCAGCTGCAACATTAAAGTATAACATATTAATGCATCAGTAGTTGTAATCCAATCATATATTATCCTGAATTAATTTGAAATTCTCATTTTATTGGGTTATATCAAGGTCCACGCAAATAATAATAATAAAAGCTACACTACTACTACTACTAATAATAATAATAATGATAATAATAATAATAATAATAATAATAATAATAATAATAATAATAATAATAATGAATATAAAATCAAACTTACTAAATCGAACCAGGGTGTGGGGGTGTGCTTTCATGATACTCACATCACTTTACAAAAAGGAACAAAATAAAACAAAAAAAACAGAATTTAGCTTTGAACAAATGATGGTCAGACAGGTGTGATGTACATAATCAAACTTTTCCATCTTTCCAAAAACTTGTCCTGTTGCAGAAAAAGTGATTCTTTCCATTCTATAAGTGTCATAAATAATGTCAATGCAATCGTCAACTGTGGGCAACTTTACGTAAGTAAATGTATTTTGGATGTATTTTTATTTAATTAAGATACTGACTACAGGAATTTACTTGTAACAGAACATTTTTACACTGTGGTTTTGCTACTTTTACTTAAGTTTAAGATCTGAGTACTTTTTCCATTACTGAATGCTGAATTACTGACTAAAAGTGTTGTCTTATATAGAGCGTTTTCACTTATAGTGAACATCATGTACTTTCAGGCAAACTGTTATTTCAGTGCTTGGGGCAGAGAGCTGAAAGTTAGAAGAGGTCCTAAAAATATCATCTCTGTGCCCGGTCCAAGATATATTTGGCAGGATCCCTCAAAAGCTACAAGATTGTTAATCTGGTGAAAATGGGTCTGAAATGTCAGCACTGTTTCAAAAATAATGTTAAAAATAGACTATGGACAGCATGGAAACAGTACAGGTAATGGTTGTTGCTAAGGCTGTCTTAGTCTTTACCTCCAACATATTTTTAAACACTGACTATCTGCAGTCCACCAACAGCAGAAGGAAAAAGGTGCTTTACAAATACTTTATTATCATGTCAGTCTTACGTACCTTCCTTCAAATAAAGTTCTACCTTTTGTTTTTTCATGCTTCATTTTATGTATTGTAGATGCTCATAATGTGTGCGGTATTCTAGCTTTTTTGAAGTTACTCCTCTGTACTGTGCATCTTGTGCCTCTGCTGCTGTGACACAGTTTCTCTGCACAGGATCACTGAAGTGTATCTTCAATCTTTTATCTCTTTAAAGGAGAGAAATGGAAAATCAGTACCATCTTGAATTTTATTGTGGAAATTGGTTATATTTTGATTTAACTGGGATAAGAAAACAATGTAAAGGAGAAAAAAAAGAAATAATTATTTTTACATGATAAACATGAGACACAAGAGGGCAGTATTGAAACATATAAAAAATCCAGGGTGGCGAGGCTGTCTTAAATGTCAGGGCGCTGCAATTTAACCTCAAACTCACACTTGGCTGCTGCATAATCCTATTGTTACATGTGAAATAGGCACTGCATTGCAAATGCAAAATACAGACTGTTATAAAACACCCCAAACCACTGGCCTGCTCAGTTTTAACAATCATGTAAAATTTATTTTGAAATTACACCAACATAGATGTTGATTATCAAGTTTGGGTCTCGCTCCAGATAACATGAACCAAGCCCCAGCTGCTTTGAAAGGTTGAATCAGTCCTTCCTAATGCATAATCCATGAGTTTTTATTTTCCCCTTGAAATGTGAGTTGTCTCTTTGAAGTGTTTTGTGGTATTATTATACTGTGGTTTGACGAGTAATAATGTTGATGTCTTGTATGAGCTGTAATTACTGGATCTGGAGGTAGGAGGGCAATGCCAAAATGGGCTTGAAGTTTCAGTGTGGCCATGCTTTGATGTTTTATGGGGGGTGGGGGGTGGGTGGGGGCAAAGCAAGACAGCTTTTCCACAGGAGAAAATACCCGCAAGTTGCTGAACTTTTTCTTACATGGAGGGACATGTGTAACCAACCATAATGAAGCATAATGGCAAATAAAACAACAGTTCTTTTGAAGAGACAAGCCGTTTAGCATTTGGCTTCAGTAATCAAAAAATGATAAATACTCTCGTCTCAGGGTAATTATGTGTATCCTTTAAACGGTCATCAAACGATAAGCTTTCATTCTGGTGTATGTGTAAAACTGCAGAGAAAAGGATAATGGGCTTTGTTTGCACTCAGCAAACCAAACCAGCTGCACAGCACTGCATGATAATACCGTTTTTGTTGTTGCCATCTCTGGCAGAACTTCTGTGTTTGTAATCCACCAGCTCTTCCTCCTCTGTACTATCATTTCAACACTGTCCTACATTTCCTGCGTAATACAGTGACCTGAGTCAAAGCGTCCTTGGCTGTGACTGTTGTTGAGTCAACTGGAGGTGTGTTTATATGTGTGTGTGTTTTTGGCTGTCAGCATGTGTGAAGGCCCGCGTCCATCAGTGCATGTATCCTTCTCCATCTGTGTCCATGTGAACTTCTGTGCGTCATAAAAATGAGGTGTCTGTGAGTGTTTCTCCTGTTTGTTTGTGCTGCACTTGCAGCCTAATGATTAAGAATAAATGGGAAAAAAAAGTTTTGCCAGGATAATTTTAAATTTTAAAGTTCCTAATTTTTTTAATTTTTTTTAAATTTATCATCAGACTTCTTTTCTCACTTGCCTCTCAGGGCCTCGTCCTGCAGAGGTGACTGGTGAAACGATGAGAACAGACATTACCATCAGAGGAACAGGGGTTAGCAGGCAGCCGGCAGGATATCCCATCACATTAGGGCTGCTGCTGCACCCACTTCCTTCAACTCTTCCCAGCAGCCGGATCCAGCCGGAGGTCAGCAGAGGTCAAGCGCGCTCCTCCCTCTGTCATTATCCTTCCATCACCTGCCGCCCTCTCTCTGCTGACAACAGAACTTTCTCCTCTCTGTCTTCAGCCTTCACTCTCGGCACCAGCTTTAGCTCTATTTGATCCCGCGCCCCCTCTTCTTTTTCTTCTTGTCTCACTCTGCCTTTATGATTTTCACATCTTTTTACTCTCCATCTGTTCCCCAGTTCTCACTCCTTTCTTAGCCTTTTATTTGTCTCTTTTTTTTGCTCTTTTGATAGCCCCGCATCACTCTCAATTTCCCTCTGTCATTTTCCCTCACAGATTCGGAGAACTCAGGGGTCCCTCTTTCTGAGACCTTTTGTTGAGTCTGCAGCTGATCTCTAGATTGCAACAGAGATACTCTACACCCACTGCTGCCTCTGCAAGCAGACTGCAGATTGAACCAAATTCTTTCAGGGGACAATCTCTGGTGACTTTTTAGCAAGAGAGAAGAGGATGGACTGTGAGCCTGAGAGAGCAGAGCCTAATGTGTGTCAAAAATACAGCTAAAATCTGGGGCACGTGGTAATGCAATATAGATGTTATGTCATGATGAATATTTTATAACTTACAACAATGTACTGTGATAGAATAATGTATGGGTATTGACTAAACTGAGCGACAGATGATAATTCGATGTCTATATATTCTCTGTCATGAAAATTTGAAGAAATCTTTCAGCCATTTTTGCAGAACACGACAGCTGCCTTGAAACTGAGCAAAACTTCATTCACTCAATTCACAGTTTGAGCAGCAGCATGATGGTTCAACATCGTAGCAAAAACTGTCAGTACCCCTCTCAAACTTGGCAATTAAACTTACTTATCAGATTTAAAATTCCCCAAGTTGTGCTTTCTACTGTAGATCATTCCGTGTTTTGAGCGCTCTGGGGTTCACACAAATTTGAGCTGGGTTCGCCAAGATGTGTTTTGACTTTGTTTGAGCGCAGGTCTCTTCATCATCAGATGCTTTGGCGTCATTCTTTGTCTGACTGCCTGTCTGAGGAAATGTGGAGTGAACTTGCTTAATGAGGAGACAAGAATATTTTTACATGATTTAAACAGAGATCACAGAGCAGACGTCCAGAACACATCTCTCTCAAACAACACAAATCAGAAACAGTGTAGAGGCGCTGCAGATGAAAAACACTTAACTAGGAGATTCTTTCTGTCTCCTGTCATAAGAAACTAGACTCACACATACAGAAAGTGATGTCCAAACTCACTGAAAAAAAGATTCAACATTGCAGAGATATTTCTGACATTAAGTATACAGTTTATATCTCCTTCACCTTAAATGATCCATAAATGAGGCGAATATCATGTTCAGGCTTATAAATATAGGCAGTGCAGGCAGTGCGGCTGTACTGGGGCTTATTTGTCGGGTGGAGAACTGGACCTTTAAAGTAACTCAGATTGCAACTTGTGAAATGAGCCTGTGTTTACAAAAGAACTCACATTAAATTAAAAATGGTGGGTTTACTGTTCTTCAGAAAATGCTCTGTCACTTTGTAATGTCTGTACTTTAATAATTGTTGGAAGGCTTTAAAATTCAATAGAAAGATGTTTTTTTAAAAACTATTCAATTAGATAAATAATTTCATATTTCCTTTAGTATATTTTTCTTTTGTAAATTAATAGACTGAGCCACTGTGACATCAACGATTGGTTCGTGGACTGTTTTGAAGCCTCAAGTTTTGTTTTGTTTTGTTTTTTGTTTTTTTGTTAGTTTGTTTACTTTTTGCAACCAGAGCATGCAGAGAGCCCAGAGCTGGTGGGTAACTCACTGCAGTTTGGATGTTGCTTGGTCTTGGCCCGTCTGTTCAGTGGGAAATAATGGCAGCCTGCCTAGTCATGACCTTTCTTGTAATATATTAGCATTATAATAATTGATCAACATTGCCAGTTTTACACTTGAATTAGAGTTTTGGGAGCCTTTGGTGGAAACTGCAAACACCACTGTGGGTTCCCGGTCACAATCCTTCTCATATTACAGCTAAACAGTTCATTAATTTATGTTTCTGAAAACTTTTTAAGCAGGAAATAAACAATGTAGTAACAGAATCTTGATTGATATTTGATCAATGCTGCTGTTTGACAGTTTGATCTAAGCTCTGTGAGCCCTGTGCGTTACACTGGACTGACTCACCTAAGAATGTCTTGTCAATCACAGCTCCGCCCTACAGTATTCCCTGCTTTATCATCTATTTTACTCTAACTGAACAAAGCGAACATCATGCTGAATAACACTTGGCTCTTACGATTTCGACCATTAACTCGTTAGGAAGAAATAGGGTCATTTTCTCAAATGATTTCCATACAATCGGACTTCTGTTTGCAGCCAGTTTAGTCGCCCTCTGCTGGCCATTAGAGGTTTAAGCAGGTTTAAGGCACTTCTGCATTGGCTTCACTTTTCAGACCCAGAAGCTCCATCTTCTTTTTCTACTATCAGACCTCTACACACTCCCACTCTGTGACAAGTGTGACTCGGTTTAGGGTCACACTCATGGCTGTGGAGGGTCCCTTAAGTAAGGAGCAGGGTGTAAATACACAGGAGAGTTTTGGGACGTCCTCGCCTTTCTCTGGTGGGAAACAGGAACATTCATCATGATGAATATTGTAATTGAATAAATATTAAAACAGTAATTTTATAACAGCATTGACATGCTGAAATGCAAGATGAAAGTGGCAATGACAGGCACACTCATTACATCCATGACATAGTGAGCTTGTGAAAAGAAAAAAATATGAATCAAATTTAAAAAAGACTCACTCCCACTCTTCTTTGGCCACATCTCAGTTTTGTTGAACATTTTTTCATCATGTCATTCCATCATGTGTGCGCAAAAAAATGTCTGTTTGAGGTAAAGTAACTTATTACTGATCCCTGTAAATAACCGCATCTCACACAGAGCTAACTTTCATGGCGCTGCTTCCATCCTGGACACAACAGGGGTGCTGTGCCTGAGAAAAGTGTGGTTTGTCAGTCTGCAATGATGCAGACTTGTTGTTGGAAGGCTTTATAACCCAGTCGCCCTTCAGGCTGACTGAACTGGGACGACACTCAATGTGGTGAACCCTCAACGTGAACAGTGGGGGGAGTGTGCAGGGGCCGGTTTGGGATTGAGCCTCTATGTATCATTGTCATAAACAGATATGCAATGATGATTGCTGGGTAGTATGTTGATGTTGTCCAATGTCAAGTCTCTATTTGCTCATTTGATGAGATGATACATAAATGGTGGCTAGTTTAGGCCCAAATTCTGTCAAGACTGACAAGCTGAGCACACAGACAACCGCCCTCCTAGCAGCAATTCAGCAGTTTGGCTGGCATTAGCATCAACACTGCCATCAATGGTGTGTCAACAACAATGCAGCAGGTAACATTCAGGCCCATAGTAGCTTGCACTGGAGCTCATCAAAACAATCTTATGCCACTGATGGTATTAGCAGTCACAGTTCACTCAATTTGACCTCAGATCAAGAATCACATCAGGTTTAAACATTAAACTGTCCATATTTTCTACAACATCTAATTATCTGTTCATAGTAAAATGTGAAATTCCGCGTTCGGCAGCTATGACAGATTGTTGAGTTACGGCAGTTGAATATACCTGTAATGGCTGTGGTTGGGCCATTATCCTCCATGATATCTGGTTATTATCCCCGTCTGATTTATACTGCTTCCGTCGACCCTCACCCACGGTGACCTACATTCACTTTCATCTCACCCATCAATCATTTAGCAGTTCAAAGCCGAGGTCTGTCTGTGGAGGAACGCAGAGGGCTTGATCATAATGGCATTAATTCTCCAATGACACCGTAAAAAGGTACCCAGTATTATGTATCTAAACGTGCTGTCACCGTGCGGCTGTGGATAAAACAGAATACAAACCACAATACATCAAGAGAAGATAAACGATCAGCAGATTGTTTTGACAATCATCTTCAATGAGTGGAGTTATCCAGCTGTTATCGAAGCCTGTGGTTAATGTAAATACTGTGGTTTTTCAAGGTCAGAGTCCAATTTTCACAAATTATTCTCCCTCCTGTAACACGGACCTCCCATCCATTCATCAGCAAACAGCCAGAAACAACCACTGTGCAGATATAATTCAACAGAAACAGGTGCAGACAAAGACGGATGGACAGGCAGACAGAAAGGGAGTGAGAAAGAAAGACAGAGAAATGCCCTGAACTGAAAAATAGATGAGTACTATGGGTGTGTAAGAAGAGGCTGGATGACTTATTCAGGAGGGACTGTGTGTGTATGTGTCATTAAATCAGCTGCTACACCCTCATCCACCCACCCAGGTGAAGGTAAAGCTCGAGCTCAGGGAGAGAATGGAGACACTGGGGTAGACTCTGGATCTGGATTTGGATCAACGGGCTGGGATGAAGATGGGAATAATAATATGCAATGTCAGGGGAACATCTGCTTCCACTTTGTATGCCATTGTAGTGCTTCCGAGCTATACTGTGCTCTGCGGCATCATTTCCTCATAAAATCAATTCCACTCAACACCTGATATGCATCCGTAGGTGAAACAAGCGAGCAAAGGTACATGGTGTGTACACAAATATCTGGCTGCTCATGTAGCTGGGGCAAGGAGACAAAGGTCAGCTGGTCTTCCTGCAAACAATGTGTGATAGAATGTGGGCAAACTTTTCAAATATTCACCCCAAAAATCAATAATTAATCATGTTGTTATATGTCATGTAAATAAGCCTACACCTTCAAAATGATCTGCCTTCCGTGGTTGTGGTAAAATTATGTTAATTCTTCTTTTGCTTTTCTTTCTCTAACCAGTACAAGTGGAACCAACATTGCCTGAAGTTGCATCTTAACTGTCCAACTGGCATGTGGGCAGAGGACAGATAAGAGACCACAGATTAAGCTGAGCTCAGGAGTTTAATGGAGCGAGAGCTTCTCTGGCCTGTACTTTCCACAATTTGTCGTGCTATAAAAATATGTCATTGTCTTCAAAGAGGTTTGGGTCAACAAAGTTTGCTTGCAAAAACTGTCAATGTATACATTTTGTTAAAGTTTCTCTTGGTCCATCTGCTCTCCCGATAGCAAACAGTAACAAGAGAAAGAGAGAACTCACAGGCCCAGACTCTGGAAAAACCAAAGTCAGACACAGGATGTCATTTACAAATCAACACAGTGTTTAAAACAACTCCAACTGTGTTCTCTTTTTTTGGTTTTTCAAATGGAAACTTCCACTTAGCCATCAGCAAAAGGCTATGACGTAGGTTAAAGTGCTGATGTAGCAATGTCATCATGCAGAAACCTATGACACATCATGTGGGAAAATATTTTTTTGATAGAGCTTGGAAAAACAGCCTTTTTGAGATACAGAAACAAAAAGGACCCACCCTTAAAGTAGGCCTACAGGTGATTCTGTGTTGTCAGCACCTCTACTTGGGAGGCAAACTATAAATGGACCAAATCAAGATAGATACAGCCATGCATGTTGAAGGCAAGATAAACAAATGAAGAAACAAATAATATGACAATTAAAAATAATATTATTATAAAATATTATTAAAACTAATTGATAAAGAAACTGAAATAGGGGAATACTTAAAAGAAAGCCATGTAATAATAACAACATGTTACCACTATTAAGAAGTGGTTTAAGAGATGTCACTGATTCTGAGCCTCATCTCCTCAGGCAGGTTGTTCAAATACCGAGGGGCCCTGATGGCAAAAGCACTCTCACCTTTAGATTTAAGCCTCAACTTTGGAACAGCCAAGAGGGCCCCACCTGCGAACTGCTATGTAGCTTGGGGCTAAAACCAGACAGGCTTTAAAAGTGATCAGTAAAATCTTCAGATCAATTCTAACATGAACAGGGAGCTGATGGAGAGAAGCCAGGATTAGACTGATATGATGTTGTCTGTTAAAACCAGTAAGAAGCCTGGGTTCATGTTGGAAATATGGTCAAAATTTCTGAAAAATAGGGTAGTAAGTGCATGAACCCTGAATTTGAAATATGTATAAACAGATAAATCAGAATTAACTCGGAAATATTGCCGTTTGTTTATATGATGACCCAGTTTGTTTACCTGAATCCTCAGAGGTATTCTCTCTCCACCTTACAACTCCATTTGCAGCTGACGTCAACAACCTTTTTCTCCCTCTTTCAGACCTCATCAGCAGCATGACGTCCATTTGTGAGGTAGATGAGGGAAGGAGGAGGACATGGGCTCACATGCACAAGCACTCAACACCCCCCACCTAAACCCACCCACCCACACACACACACACACACACACACACACACACACACACACACACAGGCACACACGCATACACACACACGCACACTGAGTCCCATCTGAGATTCTAAAGACTATGCTCTCTAACTGTCACTCCTAGTTACAGACCTATCATGCAGAAATGTTGACTTATTCATGGCTTTCATGCAAACCTGGATGCACAGAGGAAACTGAAGCCGGCTTGGGCGAGGCCCAGCAGGCTCGTGTGTGCGTGTCCATGGTCTGTCTTTACAGTACTTTGCTTACTGTATCTTACTCAGCCAGGCTTTACATCATTTTGCCATTACAGGTCATACGCACACGCGCGCACGCACAAACACACACACATTCAGGATATACTGTATGTATGTGCTGACATAGATGCCTCTAGCTTACACTCAGAGAAAATTTCTAATAAGGCTTTTACAGTAATATTTTTGGCAACTGTTGACTGCATATTGATGACACAATAGAAATACAGTTTTTGCAGCAAGTAAGGGAGAGTACAGTCTATCCCAGTATTCATCATACAGTGGGTCATGTGTAGGGCATAAATCCTGGAAAATAAATACGACTCGTTGAAATTGATTACGAAAAGTAAACATTATGGTGCAAAACAAAAAAACACAGCTCCCCCATTTACATCTATATGTGTTTACTGGCCAGTCTTGCCAAACTGTCCAATATGGCAGCAGTAGCCTACTGATGCATCCAAAGGCTAATGTGGCAACTCTGTATGCATGTTGATCGTCTGTGAGACAAGTGAGATCCTGCCATTAAGACAGGTATCATAAAATGGAAATGATGCTAAACAAAATACCACAAAATGCTATTTAACTGCAATATTTCAGTAACTCCTACTTAACCATTTAGGTGGTTGCCAGTTCCATTCAATCACAGGAAATCAGGGTTTCAGAGTACTTCTATCTGTTGGTTTAAGTGTTTTTGTGAGGAAACGCAACCTCATGGTGAAACCCTGGAACTGGGTGAATGTTTGCAGTGGAATCTAAGTACATCCCTTTGAACGGATGTGGGGGGGGACAGCCAGTTGCTGGCAATTGACTGGGAACTGGCTGGCAGCTGAATGGTCTTTGCTTGAGAGGGGAATTTTGAGATGGCTGCATCATTATATTGATCCCTGGGCTCACCACAATCTAACATGAACGCCTAAATGATCAACAGTATTTAGAAAGTTATTGTGTTTATCGATCCTGTCGCCAGACCTTGTAGCCCAACAACCAGCCCAGTCCAGTGGGAATTTTCTCCCAATTAGCCACTCTGTCACTATGTGATAGAGCTGCATCTTGTCTGCAGCTAATCTTGCATACTACTGGACCTATCAGCTTACAAGTTTTGTGCACAGTTATGACTGTATGATCAAGGACCTCTCGTGGTTGTGGGGATTCATGATTTTTGAAAAATCTACATAAAACCTATATGAATCCTATCCTGACTGCTGACTCTTTATTCCTCATAACCAGCCTATAGGGGCTGCAAGTTATTAACAACTTATATACTAGCAATGTTGGGTAGTTATTAACTACATGTAATTAAATTACAAAATAAATGTAATTTAAACACATATTATTATATATATAATATCTGTTATGCAAACTTGGTTGGTACCTCAGTCAACTTTCATGTTTCCTGTTATTCCAACAAAATAGGGTCACATCTTAAGTTAGTCCATGTTAGAAAAATGCTAGCTAACTAGCTAGCTACTGATTGATGGGGCTTGTTAGCTAGCATTTTATCTTTTCAAAATCTGATTTTCGTTTCAATATTAAGTTGATTTAAATTAAGATCAATACATTGCCAAAATATCTTATGTTATTATCCTTTAAATAAAAAAGGTGGATAACTCCAGTTTCATTTATTTTGGTCATGACAAACAGTACTAAGAAGCTTTGGAAACAACTTAAGAAAATCCTAGTATCATGATCTTCTCTTCCTCTCCCCTTTTCATAATATATAGTATACTATTAGATAAAATACTAGTACCACTAGTGCTCAACTGACATTGGAGCACGGAGCAGATAGGGCCAACTGTAATCCTTTACAGTTACTGAGAAAAAGTATGTAATTGAATCACGGTTTCTAAACAAAATGCTGGTGATTACAAAGGGGTTACATCTGAATATTCTTTTAGGTTGCCCGGTGGATATCTGCTCTCTGCTGAGTGAGTGCACTCTTCTAGTCTCACCATATTTTCATATTACAGCATATTCAGAGCATGGCTACAGATAATGACACCTCTATTGGTTCGAGTCAGATAGTCAAATAAAGCAGGACACTGTTAGTGGCCAATTAGCAGCAATATAACAGCATCAAATCGATGCCAGCAGGTTAACTATTATTAACAAGGATAAAACATCATAAAAACTGTTAAATGAACATTCACACATGCACACACAGACAATAAAAAGGTTGCCTCCTTGGCACCACTGTGATGTTTTGAGGTGAAAATAGTGATAAGTAGCTGTATGTTTATGTAGCTGTATGAAAGCTTAGCAGCAATCAATCATCTCTGAATACAAATCAGTTACTCAAAACCTTTTGCCACCAGCAGTTCTGCTTGAGCGGGTAGTGCTGGAGCAAAAAAAAAGAAAAAAAGAAAAAGACTCACTCAACTCGAATTTTCTTGGAGACCAATTAAAATAGTGTGAAAGTGTTGTTTGCCAGTTGGATGGCGCTAAAAAATGTGAATGCTCTTCCTTTGACACTGGGTGACTCTAATTTCCTGTAATTCTTGCTATTGTCTACTAATTATCATCATACTTAACCGCTGAAACTGTGCGTGTCTTTTTATTCATACTGTATACCTTACTGTGTGTGCATGAGAGAGCGATCTTTAAATCATTAATTCATAAGTAGGGCATCTGACAGTCACTGTCTTCAGGGTTTCTTATGATACATTGCAAGCTCCACTCACAACTTTAGGTGTTGCACGCATGTATGTGTGTGTTCATCTGTGTCAGTGTGTGCACACATACACTCACATAAGCGCATGTGTGAGTGACATCTCTCTGCTTGTCAGGCTTCTAATGATCGTTATTCTGCTGCTCAGGGGGAACAGTATCTGAGTTTACTCTGTTTTTTAATGTAGAAACTGACACTCTATCATCCAGGATCTCTTGACTGTTGTTCTTGATCTGAGGTATTTGACAGATACCTCACACAGAGGAGACGACATATCAGGTGTACAGTAACACAAACACACATGTAAGCAAAAACATACTGAAAACACAGAGGAATACACAGAGTAGAGCAGTTTTTGCTATGGAGACATATGTGCATGGTGTCAGTAGGCGATTTTCAGGGTTGGGAGGGTCACTTTAAAAATGTATTCTGATGTAACTGCTAATTACCTGTTAAAAAATGTTGTCTGTAACCTAATTCAAGCATCTCAGTATTGAAGATACATTCCATTACTTTTAGATTACATCAGTACTAAAAATGGTGAAATTGTTTAGCCCACTATAATGTTTTATATATTTGTTGTTTTTGTTATGCGCATTTATGTTCTTAGTTAAGTGTAATATTCATACTTCAGACTCAAACTTCAAATAATCACCTCACCAGCAACACCTCCATGTCCCGAAATATTCCTCAGTAGTGGAGGTTTAACAGAAAAGTAAAAGTAAAAGGCTGTTGGACTATCAAAACCACTAGTCAACACTGTGAGTCACTGTAGACTGTTACTCATCTAAGGTCAGCAATGATTAATAAGCAGAATTTAAAGTATTTAGAGGAGGAAAGACTCCCACTATCCCTCCAATAATGACCTGACTGTAAGATTAGATAGCTTCACTGAGTGTTGTTGCGAGACTTGTGAAGTGTTGAAATGAAATGTGTGCAGCTTTCTTTTTTTTAAATCCATGTAATGTAATGTTACTCTCCAGCCCTGGCTAGTTTAAATGACTCATCTGTTATATCTATTACCTGGCGTATGTTTACTTATAATGCAGCTTCTTAAATCTGATTTAGCTTTGCGAACTGTGACAAATAGTTCTTTCTGAATTGGAGCCCATGTACTAATTGTTTAAAATCCTGTTAAAAAACACACTTAATTACTTTAATTCTTGTTGTTTAAGCACCTGCGAATAATTATTATTGAATTATATAATTTCTAGAGCTCAGTTTATTAATTAGCTCTGTTTTAATATTGTTTGATGAAACAGACTCGAGGGTTTTGGAGTGAAAAATGCACCGTGACAACAGCTAAATAATTTCCCCCTATCAAGCCTAAGTGGCAACAATACAGCCGGGACACCTGTGTAGACTGCTGGGCAAAATGTCTCGCTGTGCAGCACAGTGGTGTGCTCTTCATTTTCCTATGCTCTATGCAGGTTGCACAAGTATTTATTTAACATTTTCTCAGCTCCGCATTTTCCAACAAATGTTCCCTTTGCTGAAAAACTGTGACACTGTTATGAATTATAAACTGTAATATTATTCATTTTACTTTCCTGTAGTACATCACATTGACAATGGGAGCTTTGGTAATATATAATAAACAGTACATTCAGATTGCAAATATTTAAAATATAGGGCATTTTGGCACTTA
>JAJHUR010110757.1:0-12803 GCA_027495735.1 Lutjanus campechanus | reverse complement strand
ACAAAAGGTTTACAAATGGAAAGACTTCCACATATCAGATGCGGGACTGCCAGTACGACACTGTCCAAAAAAAAGAAACACCAATATGTCATACTTAATAGTAATGGCAGAAAAACAATATTATCAAAGACGGCACCATAAAACAGCAATAAAGGCAGGTTACAGCTGGCTGAACACCCACAATAATGAAATATCCAATCTGAGCTCAGATGTGGGAGAAAATCTGTTTATTAATTTCTTTGGCTTCTGCTCTTTTGTGAGATCATCTTTTCTGGACAGCTCACAAGTTGAGCAGAACTAGTACTATTGAAAACAAACAAAACACATGTTTGATAAACCTCTCACATTAAATGATCATTTGTTCTTGTTCTAATTATACAATAGTCGTATTGCACATTTGTTTGATGAGTCAGGTTTGCTTTTTGCCAGCGCTTCTTGGACCGATCTACTATATTTTCAACCTTTGTCTCTGTTAAAAATATTTTTCTTCTATTCTCTGCCCATATGGAAATTAATATCTGTTACCCTCAGAAAGTGGGACAGTGTGATTAGATGTGAAGCTCAAAATGCTGATTATTGCTGACTGGGAAGATTGGTGGATCAATGGTCCTGACTGTCCATGTTGGTGTCTGATGGATGGTTTGCCACTTGTGATTTGTCTGTTCACTCAATAGACAGAAGCTATGTTTGTCTCATGCATACGACTTATATTCTGTTTATTTCACGTGTAAACAGAGGGAGACTGTTTTTCATTTCTGCTTAATTGTGAATCAGAAAGCTTCTTCTTGCCCATCGGGTGTCAGGTCACAGGTCAAACTCGAAATATCTCTCCATGTGAGCTCAGCACGCACCTGAGACCGCCACTGACCCCATTTTGGAGCAGAATGAGACCCGCTGATCTCTGTGTAAGCAATATGTTTGGAGTGACATTTGGACACAGAGGGAGCCTACGCAGGACGAGTGGGAAGATTTTGGCTGAAGGTGTGGATCGGCTGTTGGTGTACAAGTTATCATCACAGGGAAAATTCAACACTTTTTATGTGGCTGTCTTATCAGTGTTGATGGTAAATGTGGACAAATGAAGGATTAAATAAATAAATAAATACAGGCTAAACTGAGGCAAAATGCTGAAATGCGCTAACTTTAGCTAGCTAGACAACATTGCAAAGATTATAACACTGTTCTAGCTTAAAAGACTTAACTTAGAGAACTGACCTGGAAAAAAAACTCAAAATTGTCATATTTTTGTATTTCCTTGACGAGGAAAATGGTAAACCACTTCCTGGCATTTTGATGCTTCAAGGCAGAATAAAAATGGCTGCTAACAGTACACAGTGGAGGTTGACTTATCTATGTCGCACATCTGAGCAGGTTGTAATGTGGTCGTTCCTTTGTGGCAGCAGAGACTGACTGGATGGCAGGTGTGTTACAGTAAATTCCTGTAAAAACGGCATGCTCTTAAAGTGCCGCAATCACATTTTTGCATTGCAGTTTACAGTATTACACAATATGACATTAATGCAGTTATAAAGTACATAAAGTGGTGAATTTTCCCTTTAAAGCAAGAGCGCAAGCTCACTTCTTATAAGTCCAGCTGATAAAGTCTAGCCCAGCAGATGTAGAGAGAGGTGTGCAGACTAACAAAAGAGCTTCTCCCATGTAGCTTGTCTCCTCTGAGTTTCATTGTCGAGAGGATGTTTTCAACCAGCACTTTCTGCCCACACCTGTTTCACTCGGTGCTTTTGCTGCGTTTGAAGTCTTGTTGGTTTTGGATTAAAGAATGTAGAGATGGAGAGTTTTCATGTGGGCATGCACTCTGTTAGAGACCTGTGTTAGTAGAGTTCAAGGTGTAAGTATTGATGCCACCTTTTAACTGTACTGTTTGCTTTACAGGTCATTAGCAAGAATGTGCCTTTAACCTTACGGCCTCTGTTGGTTCTCTGCGCTGTGCCGATCAATACTGTGGGCGTGTCCATGAATGTGCCGATGTCTGAGCATAGATCAATGTTGTCGGCCAGCTTCTTTTTTTTTCCCCTGCGGCTTTTACGGTGTCCAATTAATCAAAATAGATGTTCTAGATTGTTAATCAAAATAGTGTGTTTACAGGACCGTTATTACACCACCACTGCACTTATTACCACGACTTTAAGCATAATATGACCAGTGTGTATAGAAAGTATAAGGTCTCACTTTATTATGTTCATTATTAGACAGTAGCTATACCTTAATAAGACACCAGACACCAAACGGTGCACTAATGGGACATAACAAGTCGTATTGTATCAAATTAGACAAGAACTAGAAATAATACATGTTCTTTATTTATATTTCCCACTATTAGACCCTTTATTAGACTTTATTAGAGGGTAGTGTTGGACACATTACAACCTAAATGTTCTGTAAACTCAAGTGAAATAACATATTGTTGTAATCTGTCTCTAATAATCATCTAATAAAGAGTCTAATATAATGTATAATGAAGGATATATTAGTTCTAGTGTTTGTCTAATTTAAGACAAGGTACAACTTGTTACATCTTAATAGTGCACTATAAAATAAAGTGCGATCAAGTATTGTATAAACTGGATGCATGTATTTTTTCCCTGTGGCAATAACATCATCTCAGTCTTAATTGATGTTAATAAAAGATTATCACAGTAAAGAAGGTGTTGTATGTCAGGCGACTCTTTTAATGAAATAAATAGTACTAGTAATAAATAATGAAATAAATGACACTGAATATGTGGTTGCAATCTGCTCTATGTGTCATGGCAGCAGTTTCTGAATAATATGTTAATGTGTTGGTATGTTAATATGCAATTAATTGTGTGAGTTCTGTGGATTTTTACTCACTCGGATACCAGACTTTTTCTCCATTCAACATTTTATGGTCAGCCTTGAGTGTTTCCATTTTCTGACCGCGCGCCTCACACTTCGCAGCTTCCTCTAAAGCTGGGGACGCTCTAGATCAATAGCCTGACCACAAAAAGCCATTACTGCATAGGCGCCCCCCACCTGTGGCTGGATATGGTTCAGGTTAACTCAAGTTCAGTTTGGATGGAGGAGGTAAATCCTGCGCTGGAGCACGGTGAGACTGAGATGACACCTCTGACTCTGAACCAAAAAAGTAACAGCCAAAAACAATCCTAATTTTGCAACTCTCACACATCGGCCAGCGACAAAAAAAAAAAAAACTCCATCTGGCTCGAGAGTCTGCGCCTCACTCTCTCAGTGACAAATGACCTTGACACAGAAGCGGCGTAAGTACAGATAGACCCACACACTTCATCAAAGACACAAAAGAGAAAGGGTTAAGAGAAAGAAAATAACCATGGAAACACGGAGAAAAAAAAGCCATCCATTGCTTTGTGCCCTTTTAAACTGTCAAGTAATGATTTAGGATGAGGTGGGGTGTGGTGCACACTCCCTTACAGCCAGGCCCCATCACCTCGGAAAAGAGGCAAAATAAGACAGCAGGGGAGGCAGGAGGAGGGCGCAGAGGAGGGGTTGTGGGAACATAAGGGGAAAAAATAAATCCATATTCGAGCCTGGATGCGTCTGTCCGGCCCGTCACTCCGAATTCATCGTCAGTCAAAGGCAAAATGTCACACCTTTCATCTGTTCGCCCTGAGCTGTGGACTTTTAATTGCATTGGTGGAACATAGTTTTATCGGAGTGCGGCTGCAGCAGGGATGGGAGCGAGGTTTACCAGGAGCACGAGGGCCAGGTGAGGGGCGACGGCACCCAGCAATAAGACAAGAAAGCAATAAATCTGATAAATGATGCCAAGACACAGAGATACTGAGAACCCACCACCACCGCCACGATGCCTTCTCTCCTCTCCACAGCAGCCCCTCTCACAAGCACACCACTCCAGTACCATCTGCACCTCCACCCTCCCCAACACCTACCATCCCTCCATCTCCTCTCAAGAGGACTGGACAGCTCTTATTGAGCACTCGTCTGTTTACAGATCAACGCTTCCCATCGGGTTTCGGATCAATGGGATTATATTTCTTATAAAGCAGGACGGAGCAGAGGAAGGTGGGGGCAGCGGGAAGGGCAGCACGGGGTTGTGGGTGTGCGAGCGAAAGGCATGAGGATCGAGCCGTCACAGAGGCTGCATGAGGGCTGTTGGAGGATGTGAGGACAGAGTGACAATTTGGAGAAAGAGAGGGGAAGAGTAGGGGGGGTTTTGAACGGAAGAAAAGCCAATGCCTACAGATGGGAAGGAGGGTGGGGAGCTTATTGATCTCCTGTCCGTCTTCTCTTCAGAAGATCAGCGGCAAACAGAGGCCCTGGTGTTTATCATGTAGTCAATGTGAGAATGAGGACGTTCCGTCTGGGGATATGGAAATGTATAGCAAACTCTGCAATACAGCATGTTTGCATGATCCAGATACTGTCCAAAAATGTCTTTGAAAGATAACATGGCCGCAAAGGGCAAAAACTGCCGCAGAAAGGCTTTATGAGTTCCCCAAACTTTTTTTCTGGGGACCCACAAAAATGACAAACCATCTCAACCCATTAGTGCCTTATCAGTAAATCTTGGGAAGATTTCATTTAAGATTAAATGAACATACCATTTCTGCATCACCTTATATTATCTTGACGTGTTTTATTGAAAACATACACACGTTAAATATTTTCTAAATGAGAAGTAAATGCACTTCTGTTGACTTAACAGTTAAAGGTTGAGTTGTTTCTATTTCCTCTCATCAAGAAAAACAATATAGGACATTTTAGCCAACTTGAGACAAAATAAGTGCATTTAGGCAGAATTCACGGCTTTTTTTCCTCTCAGTGAAACATTTTGCACATTTTAAATGCTTTATAAAATTTGCACTGCAGATATAAATCTTAAATTTACAGAATTTCTTCCATAGTCTTTAATTTATCTGGGGACCCAAACAAAATCTCCTCTTTCACAGCCCAGTCTCAGGGAATGACTGCTCTGGAGCGCATTTCATCACACTTTCTCCACCGGAGGGGCACCCTACAGTCTGAGAAATAATGATTCCTTTTTTGAGGTAAGGGTTTGTCAAGGGTTCTTTGTAAGATTAAGGGTTACATCAGGAGCAGAACTTTTAATCCAAATGTTCTTGGTAGAGCCCCCTTGGTGGGTTCTAGGTAAAAACCTTGGAATATCAAAAGGGCTCATGGTAGGACCCGCAGGGTGGATTCTTGTTAGCACCTTCAGAAGGCGGGAAAGGATCTGGAGCGCTCAGAGAGGGTTCTGGCTGGAACCACCACAGAGGGATTTTCCGTAGAACCTCTTAAAGGGGGTTCTGGCTCTGGCAGTCACCCCTTCCCCGCCGCCCCCCCTCTGAGTCCACCAGCGGGCAAGAGTCAAGATGTTTTTCAGAAAACATGGGAAGCTGTTAGAGGACAGAAAAAGCATTACACATTCACATTTGTTAATTAGCAGAATTGTGGCAGAGTGAGCCCACAATGAGGATAACAGATTTGTTTTCATTTCAGTCTTTTGACATGCTGTTGAGAAAATTTAAAAAAAAAGAAAAACACTTGGTTTCTCCCAGTGGAATTTCTGTTTGTGTATGAAATCAGAACCGCTTTGTGTTACTCGTGATGTGTATGTTTTCTGCGCGGATGTGATGACGGCTCTCCAGCAACGGCTTGTGTTTACATGGATCCATGTGTGAGCTTATGTACCTTAAAGTGTGCTCTCCAGTGATTATGAATCAAGCTAAACAATCCGTCTACCCAATTTAAATAGATTACTGATTCAAGGGTCAAATTTAGAGGGGATTGCGTGACAAAAAATGAGATGGAAAGCGCTTTACTTGAGCAATGAGTGATGAATATGGTGAATAAATTTGCATATTTTGAGTGATCAAATGCCGAAGCTTCAAAAGTTAAAGATTATACGAGCGCTATTTTGGAAAAATGTATTTAATTCACATTGAGCTGTGAGATGGAGAAAGATACAGAGAGACAGAGGAGGGAGTCCTTAATTACTGGCATCTTTCCAGAATGAGCCCTCTAACCAGTTTAGTTGTTGGCTGGGTTTTAGTCATTTTGATGTGTATTGTCTCAACCTGCTTCTGAGCTGTGTTTTCACTTCCTTGTCCCCCATGAGGTGACACAAATGTATTCCTATTGCACACGGTGCTATTGATTTTTCTTAGGTGGGAGAATTAATCCGTGCTGAGCACAAATCATCTCTGAAGCAGGCGTTTATTCCCGCTCTCACCTCCAGTGCAACACCCCGGATGCGTTTTATCGTGTGGTAATTTGAGCGGGTGGATGCACTGGCATGCTCTGTCAACTTAAAGCCCCCCATCTTCAGTCCTTGCCCTCTTGAAAACACACACACCAGCCTACATAAACATACACACTTGCGCGCATGCATGCATGCCCAGACACTTTCACGCACACACAGATTAATGTCAAGGACTTTCCTATTTAGAATTCTAAAACATTATACATGCAGATTAAAACCACATTTCTCCATGCACCTACTCCGCTATGGGATATTCTGCAGGCTTGTCCCTTTTATTTCCTCCCCTCTTCAAAGTGGCACCAAATGTAATCCTCCTTAATGGATGTGTAATATTTACACTTATACCATAATCGCTTAAACATTCATTTACGGAGCCATATTTGGTTGTTCGTGGCCCTGACAGCCTATTCATCAAAAAGTAAATGTGCAGAACCTCGCGCCCCCTGCTGCAATCAATCAATATGCTCCTCTCCCGGCTACCATCAGTGGAGATACGTCTCAGGCCAAAATTAATCACTGTGAAGTTTGCATAATCCCCCCGCCGCTTCCCCCCACCCATTACCCCACGTTTGAGAACCTTTACCTTTGAAGACCATTTTGATGACTGAAGGGATTAATCAGAATCTCCCATTCTCGAGGCTGATGAAATTGTAAGACTTTATGCAGTGGTAATATGATGTATTTTAAAAAAAAAGAGGTATTCATATTCAGTGATTGGATCTCTGGCTTAACTGATTGTCTGGAATTTTGCATTTTTACTTCTGAGAAACTGTACATGGCCGTACATTATAAGATCTCGAGCAATGCCGCCTTGAACCATGAAACCCAAAGTCTGTCTGAGCATGCAGCATTTCATCAGATAATCTGAACCGGTGGGAAATAAATGAAGTATCCAAATCTGATGACCATGAATTTCCCTCCTTGACTATTATCTGTTCAAACTCAAAAGAACCTGCTGAAATGAAGGTTAACAGGGATAAATGAGCTGCTGTTAACTGTGCCTGTAAATGTTTAAAGGAGAAATATGTCATATATTTACTGTAATAAATCATGAAGACACCATGATATGAAATTAAAGAAACATGCTACAGTAAGTTGAAATACTTGTTTCTCTGACAGCAAAGTTAAAGCTGCAGTATCTTCCTTTAAAATTTCCATTCAGGGCCCGTATTACTTTTTTTGTTAATTAGAGTTCAAATTAATGCTGAATGTTCACAGAATGAGTTTGTGTCTGTTTATAAGTCATAAAAAACTTATCAATAATCTTTTAAAAAGCATAGATGTTTATAACAGTTAAATTGAGCAATATGTTAATGGAGGCTAGCAATTCTAGAGTGTGTGTTTTCGGCGCAGTGGGCTTTTGTTTTCAGGATAATGCATTCAGCTTTACACTGACAACTGATGTTTATAAACAGCTGATCAACTGTGTAGGACTCATCCAACCATCAATTTTATATTATTTTATATTTAAAGGGATAGTTCACCCAAAAATTAAAATTCAGTCATTATCAACTCACCCTCATGCTGATTGAAGGTCTGGTTTATTTTGTTAGTTTGCAAAACACTGCTGGAGTTTCACAGGAAATCAGCACTGCAGAATCTCCTAAACAATGGAAGTGAATGGTGACCAGTTTCCAAATGTAAAAAAAAACAAAAAAACAACCAGAATAAAAACATAAATTGCCTCCAAACTGCTCATCTGGTTTAACCCAAGTCTCCTAAAGCCCCAACATGCCAAGCTGACAAAAAATTATTATTATATAGTTATTTACACCACGTTTTCGGCCTGAATCTTCACTGTTGATCTTAGCTTGGAGCCACAGTTCATGTGCACATGTCTGAACTGTGTGTGTGTCTGTTGTGATGGTGTGCAAACAGTATGTTGGGACTTACACCAGACAAGTAGTATGGAGGCAATTTATTTATTTATTTATTTATTTATTTATTTATTTATTTATTTATTTGTCCAGTTGTTGGTTTTTTGTTTTGTTTTTTCAGAATTTTCATTTTTGGGTGAACTATCCCTTTAAGAATACAAATGATTTTGTCCCTGTCCTGTGAACCTCTAAATTAGGTGGTTTGGTTTTGATTTTTTTTTAAATAGAACTGAAGGGGAAAGTTGTCGCTATCCAACAAAAATAAGAGATTTCTCTTATTTCTTTAGCCAAACAAACCATTTACAAATCCACCTGATCATCTGAAAAATTCATTGCCACAAAGCTGAAAACATGGCTGTTGACAACTTAGACGTTTTCACTGGACAGCAATGATCTGATCTTTTTGTTTGCTTGTTTGTTTGCTTGTTTGTTTCTTTTAGACAGAGATGATAGGATAACTAGCACTATAAATGAGAAAACTTGAAAATGTCCAGTTACAGACGTACTCTACTGCAGCGTTTGGCAAATTCTGACCGCCTAACCAAAAATATTTTGTCCCCTGATGAAAATGTCACAGTTTACATTAAAACGTTCACACACCTATCTTATAAATCTCAGTATATGACAATATAAATGCAAGGCTCCAGTAAGTCACAATAAATATGACCTCGTAATGTCTAATACTGCCCCTGCAGGAGAAGCATGACACCAGCAGCTTTGTTGCCTCATTCTGCGTCAGGCTATCAAACAGAGCACGGCGCTGAAATGAAGCCTAATTCACTTACCAGATGAGTAACACAAATGAAACATCATAAAATACATAATGTAAAATAAATATAATGGACTCATTTAAATGAAACAAGTACCTTGTTTAATTCCACAGCCTCAGTCTGTTTGACCAGCACACATTTGTCTCTCCTGAACATAAATACAGTCAACAGAAATGATGGGAGGCTGATGCAACAACATACTTTCACAGCACTGTTTATTGTGCATAGATAAAGCGATGACTGACATTTCTAGCCTTGAAGTGCAACAGGGAACCTACATTTACTGTATATGAGTCATTTTTGTTTTCCAGTAACTGTTATAATAAGCTGTTGTACTGTTACATCACCTGTAATGGGCAAAATTACCTCCTGTAAATAAACAAATAAAACAAAACAAATATTCAGGCCAACAGTGAAAATGCAGAAAATTATGTAAAGAACTTGTTCTGTCTCTTTTCCTCAAGACATGTCGGCTCTCAGTTAACATGGCAGCTTATGTGGCAGCTGGTTGGCAGTTTGGCGACTCAAGACAGCAACAGAAAGTTGACGTATAACACAAAAGTATGGTGAGTTTTTATTGTGTTGCCTTTGTGTTTTGTACTGTCCTCATACGAGAAGTTATAACTGCTGACAAATAACAGGCATTAATAAATACTTAAAATAAGACGTAAGACACTTGCGGATTAAATAAACAAGAATAAACAGATTAAATCAGGAATAAAATATCCCTACATGCAATTACATCATAGTGTGCTAAACTATTTATTCTCTATAAATGCTAAATAAGTGGACTAAAAAGAAATCTTCTGCCTATTATATTTTTCTCTCCGTCTTCCCAGACAGTCAGTGGAATAACCACATCCCACTTTCATATAGATTAACCTGCCAAGGTTATTATCATTATTATTATTAATATAACATTATACAATATGACATTCTAATAATGACTGTGTTTATAATGTCAGACCTTTGAAATAAAGATATTAAAAACAAGGCATTCTTGAAACAAATAAACCACAGTGGTCTGCCCTTTTCATTTGCTCCCATCAGGTACATGCACAGATTTACATTTCCATGCAGTTTGTATTTTGAGCAAAACATGAATAAATCAAAAAGCAAGTGTCCTCCACGATTTGTGTCTCTAAAAACGATCATTTAGTCAAACGCTTTAAAAATAATTCAAAATCACCAAACTGTTTTCTGAACAAGACCACTGTGTGTCTTCTTGTTACATACATAAATCATGATGTTAAAGTGTTCCATAAATATAAAATTGTGGGAGAAAATCATTCAAGAAAACATTTTACATCATGAATGAAATATATAAGATGGCAGCTTGAGATGGGCACTGTTTCGTAACATGATGGGTCCAAAAAGTAACAGTTAAGAGGCAGTGCATCAGAAAAATTGTTATCATCAGGTATAATAGCAGAAATAAGAAGATTAAGACTGAACCCAAGTTTGCCCTAAATGGGGAAAGATGTCACAAAGGTTACACATCATTAGAGCTGCAGAGCTGCTGGTCTTCATATGCAGTACAGCCTTCTGAAAAAAGCTTGAACAAGTTGGAATCAATCAACTCATAAAAAGAAAAACTGGCTGCTCAGTTACTAGATTGTTAAAGAGGTATTTAAGTTTTTACTATAGTGAATGGTCACGGTGTAAACCCTGTGCAATGCTTTGTCTCAAGAGAATAATAAGGACCAGTGCTCGCTGTATTGTTTCAACGCTGCATATTTAGAAGCAAAGTACAAAGTCACATCATTCTAAAATCGGCCTGGCACATCTGCTTAAGCTCGCGCCGGAGGAGCAATTTACGATCACGGTTGTTTTCACACATCCTAAGTGGCCAATTCTACATCCCAGAGCTCCATAATGTCGATATCACATTTGGTACCGAAAGAGTGATTCTGGGAAAAGGTCAAAACAAAATCAGACGTCAAGCATTGGATGACGAGGCTTCACTGTGTGTCTGATAATGGACAAAAGAGCTGAGAGGCGTCCACGTGAAAAACAAATGTACATGCCGGAGCCGACGTACACGCACATGATATCAGAAGCTGCACTGTCATTGTAATAAGAGCTGTGAACAAATTTTCTCTTGTTTGTTCATATTCACAATTTGTTCTTTGGTAAGAGAAAAATTTACGAGTTGTTGAGAGCACTCTTACCATGATATTACCTACATTAATGTTTATAATTATTATTTATAATGATAATTCTTATCACTTATATGTAACTATGTATTATATTAATTTAAATATCTATAGTTATATAAAAAAAAATAGGTTGGAGGCGTTACAGAACATTTGGATCTGAACAAAGAAACAGTTAAAGGTGCCACATTTTGCAAGTCTTCCCATATCTATCTCCTGCTTCAAAAATGTTCTGCTTTTATCTACTTTATATCATCTTAAATTCAGTGGTTTGGGGGTTTTTAGGCTGTTGATCGGAGGACAAAACAAGAAATTTTAACATGTCTGTGGAGCCCATAAACTAACATAATGATAAAATGTTATCAGAAGTCAAGTCAGAAATATAAGTTACGCTCTGATCAATGGTGAAAAAATAACAAAAATCTTCTTTGCATCTGTTTTCTTTAACCATTTGATCAAACAAGTTAAAACAGAATTGAATTAACTCCGAGTTTTATTTTCAGCCCCTTCACTCGCTCACTTCAGTTACTGTGCGTCCCCCTGCTGACATTTACAGCATCACAAAACTTGCTAAAGTTCTTCTTCTTACAACCTTTTTTTCAGGACATATCTCCAATTCTTGGGCAGGTGCCAGGGCATAAATGGTTAAGAACATTTGGAGCATCTGGAGACTTTTTCTCCTTACAGAATATTAGGAGAAAATATGATAGGAATTTAAGAGAATGTTGCTGCATGAGGCCCATCGTCTGGTAGCTTTACTGAAATATGAAATTGTTTTGTAAAATATCAGCTCACGCACTGTTTGCTATCAAGAATAAATAGGCCGCTCCTATAGATTTGTATGAAAATGCATGCATTATGTGTCTGTAGTATTTGTGTTTGATTGTGTTTTATTATTTGATATGCTCTAAAGCGTCAGAATGTGAGCCTGTAAATTGAAAACTGAGGGTGATAAAATAATTTAGTGAAACATTTAATCTCCTGCTATGAAACAGTGTGAGTGAGTGAAAATGATCACCTCTGGGTATTAAAATACTGATGCTCTAAAATCCACCTTTTTCAGTGCTGTATTAGGTATATCTGACTTCTGTGATACAAATGAGTGGAGGAGGCAGTGTTTTCTTCTTCTTCTTCTTCTTCTTCTTCTTCTTCTTCTTCTTCTTCTTCTTCTTCTTCTTCTTCCTCTTCTTCTTCTTCTTCCTTCTTCTTTGTCTTCCTGCTGTAAATGAATCATGAACATTTCTGACAATTGCACCTGATCTGAGGACAAATATCACAAACCAGATTAGGAAGCCGGTGACAGCCTCATATTTCAACACATATTATTACATGCTATCAAAATTATTTGTGAATGATTTACTGACGTCGTCATGACAACAGCTGCTCCATCCTCCCCATCCCCGCTCCTCTGTATCTGATTCTGAGTGATTCATTTCGCTGTTTACCAACATCTCCTGCTGTTTTAGTACGAGTTATTCCGCACCTGCCCACCAGGTGTCCCCAGTCTGCCACCTGCCTGCACACCTGCGTCTCATCGCCCGTCAGTCTCTGTAGTCATCATCAGTTGGCTCCTCACACCAGGGCTTAAATTCATTCCAATGGAATCGTCACGATCGGAGGCAAAATTATTTCTGCACGAATGTTCCATGCAGAGTGGGTGTGTGTGTGTGTGTGTGTGTGTGTGTGGGTGTGTGTGTGTGTGTGTGTGTGTGTGTGTGGGTGTGTGTGTGTGTGTGTGTGCTGTCTTTTTTCCTTT